>CAEFZX010022801.1:0-60301 GCA_903066825.1 Alfaro cultratus | reverse complement strand
AATACTCCTTTAATTATGTGATATGGATGTATACTGGTTATCTATTCAATATTTTAAAGTATTTTAACAAAATAATAAAAATAAACTTAAATTAAAAAAAAAACAAAAAAAAAAAAAAAAAAAAAGGAGGAAGTGGTTCCTTCAAAACAAACATGAAAAATGCCAGAACACAGTTTGCAAGCAAACACAGGAACAAAGATTTTCATTTTTGGAGACATGTCTTGTGGTCTGATGAAAGTAAAGTGGAACTGTTTTGGCAATTCAACCATAGCTACTTTTGGAGGAAAAACCGGGATGCTCTTAACTGTGAATTTTGGTGGTGACAGTATTATGTTGTGGGGCTGTTTATGCTGCAGTAGTAACTGGTACACTTTATGAAAGAAATATCATGAGAAAAGAACATTTTGTGGAAATACTTATCAGCCAGGAAGTTGAAGTTGGGCACACACTGGTCTTCCACATGGTCAACAATCCTACGCATAAAGCCAAAGTGTTTACAAAATGGCTTAAGGACAACAAAGTTCTCATGGAAGAATGGCCCAGAACTTCAGCAAACTTGGCCTGATTTATCTGGAAATAGTGAGGAAAAAAAGGTGTGTGTGTGTATTTAAATTTCTGGTTTCAACTGTATCTCTTCTGGTCTGAAAATGTCCTGGAATACCCAAGAACATGCTAGTTTCCCCCTTACACCGGTCTACGGTAAACAATCCAAAACAGACGGGTGGCTTGATAAAAATTCTGTCTCCATTTCAATATAAACACAATGACTGTATTGAAAACGAAAAATTTAAGGTATTTTGTAGGATTTTTTATTATTTCATAAGACACTTTGTAGTCATTCCTGAAAGAAAAGACATGATTTTGGTTCTTAGCATGTTAATACCCGACATGACAAAAATAACCAAAATATTAACAAAAAACATTTACAAATCATGAAAGCAAACATAAACAAAATCTTATATATAAAACAAAGCAGGGGTAATAAATATTACACACAAACAAAAAACAGAAGTAAACAATTTCATTTACCTATTTGGATTGGGCAAAAAAAAAAAAAAAAGTTACTGATCTGAAAAGCTATTTTTAATCTCCTGGAGAACGTTGTTCAGCTAAAGCTCTGCAGAATAATCACCACAAACCTCTTTCTTCAACCTGCTAACATTACTACGAAAGAAGCACATGCTAGTAAGACTTTCCTTTCTTCTTGTAAATCCATTTTCAGTTTTTTTGTGTGTGCGCCTCGAGCCGGAACATGTATAGTGCAGGAAAAAAAATACCAAAATGGCTTCAGTCACCCTTTTTAGTCATTAGTTCATCAAAAAACACGAACAGTAAACACAAAGTAGAAATTAAGCTGAAATGCGATTGGCTTATTTGGACTGCTTTTTTTGTGGTTGTTTTTGTTTTAGTTTTTGCTCTCGCAGAGTTACACAGGCCTCCCATCTTTGGGTGGGTTTGCATAATCAAAGGAGATGGTGATCAGTTTCGGTTCAGTCAAGAATCGAAAACGCATCATACGCAAGCGACTCATTACATGGCTGAAAATTTCACTCCATGGTTTTGTACTTAAAGAAAACTGAAATAATTTCCTTTGTTGAAGCAAATCAGGAGCAATACAAGTGTCCAGGTGTTTTTTTTTGTTTGTTTGTTTTGTTTTTTCTTGCTAACACACAAGCATATTCAAGATTTGGTGTCTCTTTCTTCAACTCATGAGTGAGAGGAAGGGAAGAGTTCAGCGTCTCCTGTGTGGAGTGCAGGGACGAGGTTGTCGGACCTCCGCCTGGACGTCTCCTCGCTGCAGGTTCCAACCCTCCAGTGCTACTTCTGTTGCAAAGTGCAGGCAGTTAATGTCCCCTCCTTTTTTGTTTGAGGAATTCAAAACCTAATGAAACATTTAAAAAAAAAAAACTAACTGATTGTTGATGTATAAATAAAAATGTCCAGAATAGCAACTGGAAGGGAGAGGGCAGTGTGACAAAGATTGCATCTGTGTCTATAGAAAATCAGTCCATCCAAACAAAACAAGCGCTAACCCTTGTGATGTTGATGCCGCTCTGCCGTTTGGAAAAGTTATACCTCCCTGAAAAGAGAGAAATAAAGATCAATAGGCATGATGATGTAAATGCAAAATTATCTAAAATCTACAGTTTGAAATTTCAAAAGCAGCGACTTACGATGCCGTCAACGTGGAGTTTAGAACAAGAGTCGTGCGTATCTTGTAAAGCTGAGCTAGTGTTAGCTTCTTGTGCTGTTGGGCTGGAGATTTCCTTTTTTTGTTTTTGGGTGAATTCGTGTCCGCCGTCGTCGTCGTCTCGCATTTTTTATCTGCTTTGCTAGACGGCGCCGTCTCCCCATCCACCTCTTCTTGTGTCTTATGGTTGAGCATGGCCTTGGCCCGGCTCAGGCTGGCCTGCAGTTTGTCGGAGGGCATGCTGGAGCTCAGGCAGTCTTCGGAGCGGTTGAAGCCGTTCCGCCGCAGCTCCGACAGGCTCTTGCTGTGAGCCAGAGAGGACGGGTCTACGTCCGTGCAGTCCAGTTCCTGGGACTCGGAGTTGAAAGAGTGTGTGTGAGACACGGGGTTTTCCTCACCGTGGACTCGCTGCAGGAGGTTGTCCTCCGAGCGGGAGAAGGTCAGAGAGGTCAGCCTCTGCATGCATTGAACCTTGGACTGCACAGGAGGCCGCCGGCGAGGCTTGGTTGACTGCACCACAGACAGCTGGGACCCTATAGATGCATTCTCTTCCTCCTCTTCCTCTTCTTCTTCCTCCTCCTCCTCCTCATCTTCCTTCTGTTCTTCCACTTTCCCATTTTTGCCAAACTCCTCCCCATGGTCTTTCACTTCCTCCACCTCCTCGCCCTCACTTTGGATGGGCTGCGGCTGCAGCTCCCGCTGAAACGACTCAGGAGAGAGGGTACCATACGCACTGTCCATAGAGAGCGACCGCCGCTGCGGGTCCAGCTCCTCGTTCTCCTCCTGAATCTGTCCGATGTAAACGATGGGATGCGCTCGGTAGGTGGGCTGCTGGAGCTCGGACCTGTCTGACAGGAGAACCAGGTCGGGCTCTGAGTCTCTGCTGGAGCATTCCTCAAAGTTTGTGCTGGAGGCAGGGGATTGTTGGTGCTCAGTCGGCTCATCCACATCCATCACAGACAGGGTCTCGGTCGAACCGTCTGACTGGCTGAAAAGAGAATTTTGAGTTTTAATAA
Source organism: Alfaro cultratus (assembly GCA_903066825.1). NCBI lineage: Eukaryota > Metazoa > Chordata > Actinopteri > Cyprinodontiformes > Poeciliidae > Alfaro > Alfaro cultratus. The sequence goes on along the minus strand of CAEFZX010022801.1, from coordinate 57,094 downwards.
AAGTGGGTGTCAAAAGTGCTGAAAACGAGTGAAATCGGGGGTGACCAAAGCAGACTCGGATTAATTCTGTGCAGCCCACCAAGTGCATTTCAAGAATTATACAAATTTGGCCCATCGAGCACATGTGGTTGATACAGATAAAGATTTTCTTTAGTCAGGGTAAAATTATTATGAACATAATTGTCTTACAACACAAAGTATTCATTTTTTTTTATAACCAAGTTTTTAGAAGTAGAACCACATTTATCCAGAGACCTTTACTGAAACAGCTTATAAAACAAGATTAGCAATGCAGCTCCATACATCAAATGTAAATGTAATCGATGTACATGTCAATGAACTGAATGTTCCAGTTCCTTATCTGCCTTCACAACGCTTCTCATCTTTTGACAGACATTGCCTTTGGCTATCCTTGAACTTCTTTAGCTCAGGTTATTTTTGACATCGTCTAGTCTACTTCATGTTGTCAGACACGTCCTACGTAAGTGACTTCTTGATTCGACAAGTACTAGTAACTGAGCCTACAAGTCACTATGTGTTTCTGTACAATATAAATCAACTTTAAAACCATACAAAACATAAAACCAACATAACACAGTAAAATAATATATTTTTTTAAATATATTTTTTAATATTTCTTTTCTTTGCAGAGTATAGCAGGGCAGCCACCTGAAATGTTCTTGAATAGTACAGTAAAAGAGCTGAAATTAAACTATAATAAAATTATATTCATGTTGTTCTTTAAACCTGCTGTAGTTCTTAACAACTTCGGCTGAAAACGTAAAAAAAAATTGAGCAATGTTTAAAAAAGTAAAGGCAATTAAAAGTACCAGTTTAAGAAGATTTTATTAGTTTATATAAAAAACATGCATAATTATTGCACAAAGGAAAATCCTTTTTCACCAAGTAATTTTTTTGGTTGGCAACTAAGTGCTTTGTGGTGTAATTTTCTGTATGAAATGAATTAAAATGCATTGGACCTAAAAGCAAAACTACGTTTATTGTTCTTTAATAAAAAATAATTAAAAAAAACTAAATTAATTTCCTATAGTAGGTATTAAAAAAACAAGTTATTTTATTTTGAAGAGTTATGTTCCAGTTTTAAAAAGAAAAAAGTTGGTTGTAAAAGTTGCCAATCCCTGACTTTTATAAATTGTCCTAATACACTGATTGCAGTACTTATTAACTAGGATTAAATTTGAAAGGATGCAATTGACTTTGAATCTGCAAGCTCTATTACGTTGAACTGACTCTGTATTTAAGTGCAAAATTGTTTTGAACCTGCACTAATTAAACTACTGAACAGAATTGGTTGAAGAATGAGACCAACAAGCGGAGAAAGTCAAGTGGAACATCACATACCTGGAGTTCTGCTCTTCCTTGTGCCGAAGGATCGGGGAGCTGGTAGCGGAGTTGCTGCTCTCATCTTCCTCTTCCTCCTCATCCTCGGCTGTGCATTTCTTCTGAATGTCCTGCTGCCGGAGGACTTCCTGACTGCGGAGCCTCTGCAGCTGGTTCTAAAAGAAATCACATAACGTTTAAAAAAAATAAAGAAAACACCAAAAAAATAATCACACCATCATATAAGGACTGCAAATCTCTCAGCTGAAAATGGGAGAACCAGTTCACCAACCTGTACATTGCAAATTGCATCAATCCAGCTTCGCCCCTGGGAGGCGCTGTTGGCTTGAAAAGTGTAAGCTGCTACTGCACTCTTGAACTCATTGAGGTAGATAAGAATAAAAGAACCTAAGAACACAAAGAAATTCATAATGTGAGTGCCACAGACAGAAAAAGATAAACACTTAATATTTTTATTTTACTGCTCATATTTTGGCATTTTATGCAGAACATTGTTACAGTTCCTCCATGTTGCGGATTTCCTGCTTTCCTCCAATTCACATTTCCAGACAAAACAAAACATTTGCATCCTAAATACTAAAATCTGGCCCAAAAAACAACAAAAAAACCCAGCACTCACCAGGATCTTTGAGCTCCTTACAGGCGACGTTGTGAATGAGGAGAGGCTGTCTGATAATTTTAACCTTTTCAACTCGTTTCACCGGTTTGGTAATTAGCAGCAGGTCGGTGAACAGGAAACAGTAGACCTCCATCTGCGGGGCAAAAGTCAGAAACCAGGTGTGACTTCAAAGAGCAGAGCGCGTCGTGCGTTTACAAGCGGTCGTGTGACTCAGTCTTACCCTGCTGTCCTTGCCCTCTTTCATCCTCAGAGCTCCCTCGAGGTGCAGCTGTCGAGTCTCCTCCGGTGACGTTTCTCTCATGGGAGACATTAGATCGAAGTGGTTGTACTCTTTGAGGATCTGAAGAGGAGAAGACCCAAAAAAAAAAAAGAAAGCGTGAAGCAAGAGCTTACATAAAGCCTTATAACTGACAGCTCTGAGGTGTCATAAATTAGCTTCTTGCCTTCTCCACTTCTTCACTGCTGCCCTCCACGGCCTCGTAGGAGTCTATGCGGGCGGAGATGGTGGCCAGCTTCTGCTGCTCCTGACGCTGTCGCATCTGCGAGTCCACGCTGTTGATGAAGCTCTCTACTGTGACCAACTGAAACACAAAAATACTCATGTTCAAACCTGATGCAGGGTGAATAGATCCCAGCAGGAACAGTAATGGTTACTGGGATTCTCACCATGCTGTTAACGATGTCGCGGGCCGACGGCTCGTCAGTTTTCTTCAGTATGCTCTTCAGCAGGAGGGGATACTTGGTCAGCCTCTGATGAGGCTTTGCCAACATGTCGGCCAGCTTCAGACGGTTACACTGCTTATGGGTCTCTGCCCACTAAAGACAAAAGCAGGAAGTCAAGCACCAAAAACACAGGAGAAGGATAAGTGTGTCCAATCAGGGCATGCTGAAGGGACATAGAATTAGCTTTATGGGTGACAGAGAGGCGTACTAACCGTAACGTATGTCCTGAAGGGTTCATTGTCCCTGAGAAGCGTGCGCATGTACTCCATGCAGCTCTCCTCCTCCATGCAGTAATGAATGTATGGCTGGAACCTGGACCCAAACTGAAAACATAAAGGCATAAAACAGATATTATTACATTGGCAAGGGGGGACTCCTAATTGCTTCTTTAGAGCACATCTTCCAGCTCCGTTTTGTCGTTTGTTGTAGCCACAGGATGAGTCAGGTGCAAATCATCTGGGATGTGTGATTGATAGAAGCAGAGAAGGGCAGAGCTGCCCACGCATTTAGCTGTGCAGGATATTGCACTAGTTACAGGCTAAACTTATGCACCTTACTTTGTTTATTTCCTCAGCAAGGTAAACTACTTACTGACCTATTTGGATTATACTTAGATTAACACAAAAGCCTTCTTAGCTTTTTCTGTTCTGTATGTATTGTACCCTTGCTAAATGCTCCACTTCAAAGTTTGAATGCAAAGTTGATGATTAATGCTGTACATGAAGCACCTGAAATCACGCTGCTGTCATGTTTTTCCGTAACTGTATGTGATAAATTTTCAAAACCTGAACTCATTTGTACTGTGATTTTTTTCTTTACTTTTCTCTGTCTTTTGGTCATTTGTTGCAGATAGAATACACACTTTTCCAGTATAGTTTCACCACTACTGACCGTCCTGAAGCCATCATGGAGGCGAGTTGGGTCGAGCAGGGCCCGGGACTCCCTGGCCTTCTTCAGAACGGGCAGCATGACCTGGTTCCACAGTGAGATGTGGAGCCGGACTATCTCCTGGATGTTGCTGAACAGCTTGGTGGGTTCCACATCCATCAGCAGGCCGCTCTCCTGCAGGTTCAGCAGCCCACACTGGAACAGCTGGAGGAAATGGCATTCAAGTTTAAGTTTTACTGCAGAGACGGTAATACATTTTACTGTTTCAAAATCCCAACAAGGAAGTCATTGTGTAATTTAACAGCCAAAATACAGATGCGTCTTGTTCCACAACACATCCTGTAGCAGTGCGTGAACTTTACATGTGTGGCGGCAAATTACAAAAGCTTTCTTAGTACTTACATCAGTGATGACTCTGAGTTTCTTTATGTAGGTGGCTTCTGTATTCAGCAGCTCCCATATCGCCTCCTGCTGGTGGAACTGTCGCTTCGTCAACGCCTACATGAAAACAAAAGCTTTCTTGATGAGTATCGGCCCACACCTTTGTCTCCGAAGTACAACTGACTAGTTTACCGACATAAATGAGTTTCATTAGGAAAGCAAATGAATTTCATGGTAAAAAAAGAAAAAAAAGAAAGAAAAAATAGAAAAGAAGAAAGTAGAATAAACCTGCTAAGTATTAAGCAAAGATTAAAGAATCATTTTGTTTTTCATTCTTATAAAGAGATGAGCAAATGTTTGAGGATTTAGATAATGTTTTCTAGGTCTGTGTTAAAGTTTGTCAGCAACTTCTCCATATAAAAGTTAAATGAAGATTAGAATTACGGATGGAATTCAAATTTAATAGCTTTACATAATATTTGAGTTGCTCGTAAAGACTAACTTCTCTTGCTTCTAAGGATATACAACAGAAAAATAAAGAATCCTGCCACTTAGGTCTGAGAAAAACTCAGTGACCATATTAGATATGCATGGAAACTATGTGTTAAGTCTTTCCCCACGTGAATTATCCAGCCACTTTATTTTCGTCTCCTTCCAGCTTTAATTTAAAATCGCGCTGCCTTCCATGTAACACGGAAGTAGGACGTCAATACTAATCCTAACCTCTGGCTTGCAGGTGAAAAGCTATTTCTCAGTGGTTATGTACGCAGCGTATGCATAATTAAAGTAAATAAATGCTAATATGATTCTCTGTACCAAGATAATGTAAGATTCTAAACTAAAACATCTTCATTTTTATCCCAACAGTGAAGTGGAAACATTAAATTCCAAATGTTTCCACCTTTAGAAGCAAAACTGCAAACAGCGATTGAATTCAGCCTATAGAGGTGTATCCAAAGTGTGGTCTGGAGGCCATCTGGAGCCCTATGAATGATTTTAGGTGGGCCATACACCCAATATTAAATTAGTACAAACTTTCACCAAAAACAATAATAAAAAAAAATAAATCAGCTTTTCTGGTGCATCCTAGAAAGAGCTACAAATTAAATATCAAACATCAGTTTTCATAGAAAATCTGTTCATTATAAAAGTGATGTCCTGTTGCGATTTGGAGCTGATTGTATTTATTTTTTTAACTAAAACATTAAAAAGGGTAAATCCTATCTTCAACATGACAGGGGAGGCTGAAAAGGGCACAACCAAAGAAAATAGAGCTAAAAGTAAAAGTGGATCACTCAATCCCACAAACCATAAAAAATAAAAATCAGGAATTTGCAAATAATATTCTCCTATTTTCCAGTGTGTTCACTGAGCGGCACTATGACTGAGCTATGCAGCTTATATAATCAGCCTTCAGCAGTAAATCTCCTATAGGAGGGAAAATAAAGCAACCGGGCAACAATCTGATTAGCCATATACACATTAACAGGTGAAAGCAAATGACAGAGTGAGATGGATGTTATCATTTCCAAAGGCATTTACAGCTCTAACTGCAATATGCTTTATAAGCTTTATTGCTGGAATACAGGTAAGAGGGGAGCAGACAAGGATGGATGATAAGGAGGATACTAGGAACTTGATCATCAGCATTGTTTGGTTGAATCACATAATGGAAAACGTTGCTCAGAGGTTGACATTTATCGTGTCTTTTATATTTTATTAGGGAAGATTTTGTGATAGGAATTTCGATTTATTGTTGTAAATTTCAATTAGTGATGGTAAATAAAAGAAACTGACAGAATGATCAGTCATTTTATTTTTGCTGTTTGACACTGTTCTGCGAGAAAAGCAAAAACAAATATCAGTAAATTCAAAAGTATGATTAAATCTAGCTATTGTGTGCAGCCTAGTGATATAAATCACACTAAGTAAAAAAGTCTGTAGAAGCCTGTTTTAAATGGGATTTTTTTCAGGAACAGTATTTAGGTTTGTGAGGTTATGAATGCTGTCAGACATACAGTTACATTTTTAAATCATAGTTATATTGTTACCACAATAGTATAATTGAGTATAAAAAAAATAAATAAAATTACAAGAATGTATGAGAATAAAAGTCACAATATATAAAGTTATAATGCTACGACTTTATTCTAGTGTTATGTCAACTTTATTTTTGTAATTTTATGACCATTTTTTATTGGTATGGCTCTAATACTTAGTCTTACAATAGTACCATAAAATATTCAGATAAAATTCTAAGTCCATATTGCCCACCTCTACACAGTGGGTACACATGGGAACAAATAACGAGAAAATATTTTGCTTGCAGTTATTCTAGATCTGAACAAAGTGTTTGTACCTCAGAATCGTCCAGCAGCGTCTTCCAGCTGTCCTCCATGACCAGGTTGGCCTCCTCCTCTCCCTCCCAGGAGTCGTGGTGGAAGGAGAGCTGCCGCGGCACCTTGGGGAGCCCAAATAACGAGTAGGAGTGGAGTTTGCTCTGGAGCTGCTCGAGACGGTCCAACTCCTGCAGCAGGAAAAGGTCCAGATCAGGGCCAAGATTGCATTCAGTGTTTTAATGCTTTTAATGGCGCCTTGATATTTAAATCCAAACGTAGCCACTGTTCAGCTCTTTGTTCAAGCTGGCAGCCTTTACACAGTTATGAAAATGAGCTCTGTGCATTGAGACCACTTTAACAATAGACGACAGGGGAGTGGGGGTGAAGGCTACAGTTGGGTAAAGAAGCTAATTATAAAAGAGTCTGCAGTGAATTTAGAGAGAACATGATTAGATCTGAGCTTATTTGTCTTGTTTTGAGACAGAATGACTGACAGCTGCTGAACCCTGCACTACAAAGGATGACAGAGGTCCAGGTTCTGGTCCTGAGAGAGCTAAAGGGGGCAAAACAGCTAAAATAGAGATGAGTCTGGAACTGACAAATGACTGATTGTGTCTCTGAACGACGTCTGCAGATGTGCCGGATGTGACCGCAGGGTTGGGTTGGACATTTTTAGATGTTAGCACAATGCTCTTCATTTGAGTCAAAGTGGATTAGAAATGTAGATAAAATGAGACGCAGCTTAGAGCAACCAATGAGCTTTAAACCAGAATTTCTCCTCAACTGTTTCATATAGATAAAAAAATATATAAATATGATCTGGATAACTGAAAATAATTTTAAGTTTGATTTAGGGCTGAAATGATTAATTAGATTAACTGATGAATCAATTATTGAAATAATTGTCAATCACTTATTGACTGTGTGTTCTATGACTTTGTATTTTTGTGGGGTTTTTTATGGAAATCACTTTGAACTTTATTGTTGCTGAAATGTGCTATGCAAATAAACTTGATTGAACCAATAATCTTAATCTGGAGAATACAGACAAAAAGAGGCAATTTGCTGAAAGAACACAGAGCAGTAATCAAGTCAAAACTGTATAAAATATTTACATTTGGCATAGTTTTAGCTGCACTCAGTTGAAATTCTGTAAAATAATCTATTAAGAACCTTTTGCTTTCTATCAATCCGTTAATCAAAAGATATTAAATGTACTGATGTTAAGCAGAGCAGACAGAGTTAGACTTTCACAGTAGAAGAAATGTAACTGTAGATATCCTTTGCTACAAATGATAAAGAGTTCACTGAAGAAATGCTTTTATTGCATTTTAGGCAATAAAATGTTTATTTTCATTAGTGAAAAAGGATTTTAAATATTTGTTTATTTGTATTTTTAATGTGCTTCTAATATTGTCTAAAATAAGCTTAAGCGCTTAAATGAAAAATCTACAGTAAGCGCAATTTTTTTATCTGATTAATTAAAAAATTAATGCGATAATTAATTTTATCTGATTTGTTAATCTGTCACTAAAATAATCAGTTGTAGCTCTAGTTAGATTTCTTTCCAAATCTACGAATCCTTTGGATAAAACTTAGTGAGTAAAGGCTTTCCCTTCCACCTACACATTTCCATAGCAGCTGCGAGGAAAGTAAGTAAGCCAAGAGGCTCTGAAGGAAAATGATTTCACCAGGGCTGGCGGGATGTGGCCTTCTGACCTCCTCCCACTCCAGCCAGCTACTGCTTTGTTTGCTTCTGAACTCTTTCCTAATGCGAGACACGTCTGGCCAGCAGACATGTCCCCCACAGCTTTTAACAACTCAGTTCTGGGGTAAGAGAAAGTGTGCTGCCTTGATCGAACCAGCAGGCGCACCTTCTTGGGTTTCACACTCTCGACTGAGTCTTACCTTGCCAAAGGGCCCCGCTCCGGCGTTTGAGCCGAACAGGCCGCTGAAGCGGCTGGCGGCGCGGTTCTTCCACCTGTCCGGCCCCGCCCCGACAGCGGGCAGCGAGCCGCCCAGCTGTCCCAGAGCATCCTGGGTCGGAATGTTGGTCTCCCCCAGGAACTCCGTCATGTTCTTCCTCCGTCGAGCCTGACCCTGACAGGAGACACAAACAGATAAAACTTACATGGCGTACAGTAACAAAACAGAAAATGAAACAAACCACTTATCAGTAATTGTGTCATTTCAAGAGGAAAAAAAAAAAAAAGATTCCAGTCAGGGAGTTGGAAAAAACGAAATGAGAAATAAACAAAGACAGGATAAGCAGGAAATCGGAGGGGATTTTCATGGTGAAGGATGACATCAACTGGCTCGTTAAAGCCATCCTCATGTTGGGACACAAACAGGAGAGGGAAGAACTGCCACTTCCTCCCAGCCAACGCTCATGACATCACAAGGAGCAGGCAGGAGGTTGTTCCATAGGAACAGACGATCAGAGTTTGGCCATTGTTCCCCGGTCCATTGTTCCCCTGTCAGCAGGCCCCGCCGCGCGGCGCGCTCCAACAAACTCTGTCCACTTTACGAGACGCAGCAAAGCAAATAAACGGGTCACCTCAGTATCGGAGGAAGCAGTTGTTTTTGTCGGAGTGTCAGGGCTGAGGAATCTGCTGTTGGTGACGGTGTGTGTGTGTGTGTGTGTGCATGACAGGGGGAGTCGATGACCCTCACCTCATCAAACAAGCCATGGGGAAACTTTACATTCCAGGACACTGACACCGTTGCTGGAACCGGCCGGCCTTTCCGACTAAATTCTTTAACTGATCAACCCCCCTCAACTAAACAGAAATGAACAAACACACACTGTGCAGTCAAAACATTGGAAACACCCCCACCACTCCACACACAAATACCTTTGCTTTCAGCATGTTGGCCAGACTCACAATAAAGAATGGTTTTTGTTGTTTTAATTATGATTGAGATGCACATCTGGAGTTACAGATGACTTGGATGAAGCTGAAAGTGCACTGATTTTATTTTTTTGTTTGTTTTTTTTAACCAACCAATCCAAATTTTCTTTATTTTAAAAATTAGACATTTTAATGTAACCAGTATTTAAAAAATGTGCTGTAAGCTCCTTGATAGAGGCATCAGTATTGACTGACATAAAATTACAGGATTATCCCAATTCCAGCGTCAAAGCATGCACTCTTAATTTTTACTGAGCGCCATACAAAGTGGAGCAATGAACTTGCAGAGTGTTGATGCATTTACTAAGTGAGAGACGAAGGTGTTTTCAGCAAGAATCGATGAAGAAAACTTAAACTATATGTTTGATACGTTTTTCATCATATACAGCCAGAACTCCAACACAAAAAACCCACTGAAGAAAGGCTATCGTGTTCTGCATTACTGGACAGAACACGAAACAATCATGTTTTCATATATAGCACTCTTTGAATGAAGCAACTCTTTTTTCTTTCTCAATAATAACCAAAGCTACAACACCATCCCTAGTTGTCGTTTTGATGCATTTCATGAGTCAGATACATAAAATCTGACTTTTAGTCAGTATTTTATCTGTCAGTCACTGGTTAGAGATGCTTAGAGATCCATAGTGAATTGTTTGATTTTCAGCATTCATTTTGATTTTCTGATTATTAACCAACAATTAAGAAATCCCAAAATATGATTTTCTGTTCAGTGAACAAATCAACCAGGTTACAGTAATTGCTACATCCTTGCTGTGGATGTCGTTACTGAGAGACAAAGTATTGAAGCTGATTTCAGAATCAATAAAAGTGTTTAAAATGAAGTCAGTATAGAAAAGACATATAAGAAGCTATTTAAACAAAAACTGCTTTTTATGACATGTTCAGGCTTGTCCGAGGATCATTAATGCTAGTAGATGGTGAGAGAGAGCAAGACATGCAGCAGATAACAGGAAGCCTAATCATAGTAAGAGAAAAGGGCTTTGTTTAATCCGTCTGAACTATTGGCCTCCGTGTGTCCTGGATAATACTCGAGTTGGAAATGTTAAGAGTCTTTTGAAAATCCAGCATTAAAGTAAAGGTCAACATTCTTTTGGAAATGCAAAATTATGGTAGTGATAGCTGCTCTAATCAATACAATAAGATGAGAAAACCAGTGGGTAATCCTTCTGACTTTGTTCTAAGATAAACACTGCTCTCGGTCATACAGTGTGACGCTCAATCTGCTCCAGATGTAAATAAACACAGCCAGTAATGGCAGGAATACTAGAGAAGGTACTTTGAATGCTGCTTTCTTCTTATATTATTCATTAAAAAAAATAGAACATGCAAAAAGGCGGACAGCCAGAACAAAATTTACAGAAATTAGTGATCAACACAATAATCTGGATGGTGTAGCTCAAACACACTTAAATCAATGGTACTACGAAACAATCTTATGTTTTATCTGTGAGAAAAAAATTTCCAAAGTAGATTAGCAATGTAACTAGAAAGACCATCTGTCTTTCAGAAAGTAGTGAAAACAGGAAAGTTTGATTCCATTTCAGTGAAAAGGAAACCAAAATTGAGCCATTTTGGGTTTCTTTTAACAAGTGGAAAAGGATGCAGGTGTCAGGAAGTCCATATGGTGAGAAACAAAAAATCTGGACCATTTCCCAGTTAGAGCACAGCACTTAAATCCTCACTCAGTACAGAAAGTAGACATGAGAAAGTTTTTAGCTAATCTGATCCAACATCAAGATAACAAATTTTCTTCCTGAACACTTTTAGCAAAACAAAATGTTTCCATAGACTAAACCAAAGTCTGGAAGTTGCAATTAAACAGAGGATAATAGCTATCAACAGTTTCCCACCATAGTAATGGAGCTTACCATTGAAGCCAGAGGCATGTCAAAAGTAACAAAAACCATTCTAATCCTTCAGAGGGGTTCATGGACCGCAGCCCATCCTCATGCCAGCTGCTGCCCTCACTCAACTTCTCGCCTCCTCCTTTTTCACTTCCACTGGTGGGACTCTTGTATATCCACTCCTTCACCCGGACGGTTCTTATGAAGATGACAAACCACTAATATTTCCCTAAAAGCACTTCAGAAAGGCTCCAGCTTACAAGATCCAGTGCCTCCTGGTTTAATCTGAGTCTTGTCAAGTTCTCCGACCGGTCAGATAGCGGACCTTCTTCTGACGCGTCCAGCCTGCTTACATTTCACCCGAACACTGGTCTGAAGTCATAGCAACCAGGAGGATCCTGCCTCATTGTGCTGGCTCCTGAGGAGGCAGATCTGAATATCTGGAGGTGGAGTCAGAGTGTGACAGCTTGCAGGAAGGGAGCTTCTCGGTCGAAACAGCCGTCCCGACGCTTCTGACGATGACAAATGCTCTGTTTGGCACTTTCTTCAAGCAACCACGCCGCTTGTGTCTTGCAAAACACACCCGTTTCCATTTTTTCAAGATGAATATTTCTTCACAAGGAAGAGGCTTACTAAAAAGCCTGGGGCTTTTACAGGGGCGAGCATGTCATTTTCATGACACGTCCACCCCGAGGCACAGTCTTTGTTCTCAGAAGCGTCTGCTTTTCTTAGAGACCTTTGAACAATGCCAGGCTAGATGGCAAAAACAAGGAAAGAAATTTCCAAAGAAATAGCCAAACAGGAAATTCCCTTTGTTTACTTGTTTCAGCACATTTAATCGACTACTGTAGCACAATAGATAAGCACATTGAGCTCCCTGCCTTTCCATTAGCAGCAAAAAAAGTTTGAACGCCTTCCAGAGCCGAGAAGTATACCTCAAATATAAACAGAGATATTCTGTAATTTATTGAAGATATTACTTCAGGTCAGCATGCTGCCAAGTAGCCCATGAGCCCCTCTTGAACTAACATTAAGCAGCTGTATTCATGTCTGCCTGAATAATTGTGTTTACAGGGTCTTTGTTGAGTCTACTATCTAAACATGTCCGTGTAGAAGGAAGCAGAATACTGAGGCTTTCTCCATTTAAGTCCAGTGGTTCTTAAAAGACTAACACCAAGTTGACTAACATTATTACACAATAGTTCAACACAATATGGACTTTATTGCTATCTTATGCCATAAAAACAAATAGTGAAAAAGAAAAAATACCTTTCTATCCATGAGCATGAAAGATTACATGAAAGGTGAGATTTAATTATGCATTAAATTTTTACTAACATAGATATTCCCTGAAGTCATAATTCTGAGTGGAAATGCAGGTGGTTTCTTACAAACATTGACTTCAAAATTCAATACGGTCCCCATGCAAATAAAACTTGGTGATGACTGCAGATAAATCATTTCCTTCTTTTTAAGATTTATCATATTAGATATTGAACAGTATTATGCAATCTTCAGTGAATGTGTTGGATGTACTACATGCAGAGATTTACATCCCATTTAGCTTTCATTGCTAATAGTAGTTAGCCCACTATACAAAATTAATCTGCATAATGGTTTTAAAATTCTCATTGTAATTAGCTCTTACTGCTAACAGTAGTTATCATGGTCTGTCAAACTGTAACTTAACATAATTTTGACTGGCTTGGTTCTTATCCATTGATGCTTAATCTTAATTAAATTAATTAATCAATTGATGCTTCAAAATTTCCTATTCACCCTAAATAAAAATCTTTCACAAGCATACTGTATAACCACAGTCACATTCATATTGTGTTTATATATATATATATATATATATATATATATATATAAACATAGGAATCATGCTCTTCTTAGCTTGTTAGCATGTTTTCTTAGCTAATAGTTGTTAGCATGCTTGAGTACAACAATGTCTCAATCTCAGCAGATTGAAAAATGTTTACTTTACATGATGTTTTTGATTAGCTTTTATTTAAAGCAGAGATATGTGTGAACAACAAATTTTATGTCTTGCAAATGCCAATTTGCTTATTTCACAGTTGGCCAATACCAAAACTTTTGAACACCTCTAAAGGAAACCACAGGGAACCATAAAGTTAGCAAAACGCTGAGTTTAACTGGAATACTTTCAGTTTTAATTTTATATCAGTTCAAGATCCAGTGCCAGATGAAGAGATTCCTGGTAAACCACGTTATCTTGTAAATAATTGAGTCAGGATTTCATTTTGATACCACAAAAGATGTCCTAGTTTCACTATAACTATTTGGGAGCCATGGTTCTAGTCTGTTGGTTAATGATATCAAACTGAGCTTAGAGTTTTATCTTATCTGCTACGACTTGTGGCATTAACCTCTGGAAAAAGCAACGATCTTTTTTAAAAAAAACAACTGATTGCATTAAAATAAGTGGTGAAAAGAAATTCACCTCAACCCCCACCTACAACCTTCACTCTCCTACTCTCCTGCTGTGACGCCTCCCACCCCCAATGGTAGTCAACTGATAACAGCTGGCTTTGATCATGTGGAGGGTGATTAACGATCGGAAAACAGTGTGACACCGACTTTCCTGAGTACCCGAACCCACATCGATCCAGTCAAATATAAATAAAACATGCACATCAAGAGAGGATAACCAGGAAATAAGAGCCATAAAAGGCCCCAGTGGTCTGCATGTGCACAAAACAAGCAGAGCAGCACATTTAAATAAAGCAACAAAACATAATCTCAACCAAACAAATGTTACAAGCTCCCAGTTGCATTCATATGAAAAACAAAAAAATACCAAGAACAGAAGCTAACCTTTTCATATTTGTCAGTCATGAGTATACAGGCATCTAAAAATTGGCTTTGGGACAATTGAACTTTACTACTTAATTTGCTCATTGAACTTAGGACCCGTGTAATTAATTAAGCCAATGCTCGTTAGTTTCATTTCTTTGTAAGGATTGGATTCCATGACTTATGATAAGTAGCTCATAAATTGTCAAATTTTAAGCGGAAGCTAATAGTACATTTATCAAAACCTTTGTTTAAATGTTATTTTCATTAGTAGTGATTCTGATCAACATTTCCACCAGCTGACACTCAGATCATGACCCCCGAATCAAAATAAGTCATCTTTAAAGAAAAGTCGACATTAAAGAAAATTGTTTTAAGTCATCTGCGGTGAAAGTGGGTAACAATGAAAGAACACTTGGGATAAAATATCTGGTGGCAAACAGGTACTTTCAATATCAAAAAACGAAGGTATGAGATGACCAAAACTGCAATGAAATAAAATTGCCAAGAGGTGAAATAACCCGCATCTCTGCAAGTCTCACCTGAGTGTAATTTGTTGGTCGTTTTGTGTCGGGAGGCGGCGACTCAGGGATTTCTGGGTCCAGGTGCAGCAGGTCCCAGCTGTGCCAGGATGTCAGACGATTAAAACGAACCATTTTCCACAGAAAATATGGGAAATCCCACCAATGCAAAGGTTAAAATTTAGTACTATCTTCTGAGGGATCAGAGGTAGATCAACCTCCACAAGTCAGGATAGACCCATGTGTCCAAGTGGAGAGACAGGAGAGCTCTGTGAAGCACTGCCGTTTCTTCCTTTGTGTGGCTGCTGGCCGACCTGAGCCTGCAGATAAGGTGTGCTGCAGGCCAACGGTCACACAAACAACAATTATAAAGGTGTGTTTGAGCCTTGCAGTAATCTCCACCTTCAGGCATAGAGGGAAAGTCTTTGTCTTCCAGCCTCTTTCTCGTCAGCACACACAATATTTAACTCCACCTATAGCATATGGGGAAAATTCAGCTGTCTGCTAAACGCCAATATGATTATTAGGTGCTAGCACACTGAGGTACTTTCATGCTTTTCTCATTATTAGCGTAATGACAGAGCAAGTTACCAAACATGAGTCATTAAACCGTTCCCACGGAAGCAGTGACCGGACAAACTGGATATTGAAAGCAGAAACTATAGTGAAGGGATTCCAATTTTAGATGCAAACAGAGAAGATGACGATGGGTGATACACAATGTTTTCAATGTGAGCGAGTTATAATCTATTATTCACAAGAAAGCAAAGATTACAAATGGTAATCATGTCTAGAACTGACGAAGAACAGTTTATTACCAAAACATGCTGGGTTTAATGCTACTTTAAAAAAATGCAAAGGATGGTTTTACACAAAGTAGAGCTGACGCCATGGTTAACAATTCTACGTCTTTCACTGATGTTTACCATGTTAAACAAAGTCTGCCCATGACGGATTTCTGTTCAGCTTCTGCTTTTTTTGGTCACATAAATATTTGACAGATTTTCACCAGATGAGATGGTTAAAGTTATTTCAAATATCAGTTTTCAAATGATTAGTTTTTGAGGGGGGAAAAGGTTTTCCAAGCCAACCTGACCTTGTGTGAAAAAGTAGTTATTCCCTAATAACTGGTTATGATATTCTTGAGAGCAAAAACTGCCATCAAGCATTTTGGATAACTCTCATTCAGTTTTTTTACATCACTGTGGGGGAATTTTTACCCACTTATCTTGGCTAAATTATTTCAATTCAGCCACATCTGATAGTGTTTGAGCATGAAAACCCTGTTTACGCATGTTGGCTGGATTTTTGTCCAGACCAAAATTATTATTTTTGCCACTTAAGAGAAGATTTGCTGGTGTACTTTGGATCATGCTGCTGCTGCACTACCCAAGACACAGTCTGATAGCAGTTTTTTCTTCTTCAGGACTTTCTGATAGAGAGCAGCATGGCTATATCAATTTAGTCTTGCAGAACCAAAGAACTCAACACCATCACCTTATTAACACCAGGTTTAGTTTGGAAAGCTTTTTTTGCACTAACTGCTTTTGCATTTACCCTGATCATATTTGTCTGATACTGAATGAGTTTGATGATCTAAAAAATTTCAATGCGACAAAAAAAAATATGTGAAAGGGTACATACTTCAGTTTCACACTACATCTTTGTTAAATTGTAGATGCAGCTCAAAAAAATTTAATCAAAAAGTGGATGTATCTCAGATCTCCAAGTGAAACTACAATATTTATTCACAAAAAAATTATGAATTTAGGCATTTAATAATTAGCTGCAAGCCATAATCATTACAATTAGCCTACGGATTGTGATATTCAAGCATATCAATAGAAAATTCGGTGGAAGAAAAAAGTGTGGTAGAAAAAGGCGTAAAAGCAGACAGAACAACATCTCACTTTTCAATTATATTCTAAAATACTGTGATGAAACTGCATGTTATATTTTCACTCCATAGAGTGTTTATGCAGTTGTGTCTTAGTGTAAATCTTAACTGCAACTTTGCCAGTGTGACTGATGCTGATTAAGCAAATGTCATTTGAATCAATAATAATGTCAGTAAGGCATCCATCCCAATGTTTTTAGGTCCCAGAGTGAGTCACATTGCTGACCCACATGGTGTAATGTATAGAGTGAAGAGATTCTGCATTATCAAGTAACAGCAAGCAATTAATAAATGACAAAAGCCATGACCAGCATCTTCTGCCAGGCAGAAGACTGAACGTGACAAAACTGAGGCTGCTGTCAAAACCTGAATACAGCAAGTCATTGAAACAACACAACCATAGTCTGTCATCTGCTGAAGGCTTTTGGGCTTTTTGACTCATTGTAGATTTACATCCCTGAAGGCTTTTAGGTTCTTCTGTGACAACTGACAGATTTCCCCAGAACCGAGTCATTTAAAGAAACAGTATCTATCTTACCTGTCTGTTACACAGCAAACTCAGCCAGCACTGAGGCAGATCGAGGAGTATCAGTTTCTTTTAGTATGAGGAGGTAACTCTTTATTAACATTACTAATAACCATCTACTGTTGACTTTTTATATTGTCTAAAAAAAACTTTAAAAATTAGATCAATTAAAACAGTTTTATAGGAACAACAAACATTTTAGTACCTTTCTCACTGTCTCAGATGTTTCACTGTCTAACTTAATACAAATATTGTTTATTTTGAAAAGTTAGTCATGGTAGAAAGAAAGCTTTTGACCCTTAGTGTAGTCATTTTGAGTAAACAGTGGATGGCTTCACATAATTTAAGAGACAAAACGGAAACCTGGATCTGATTGTTTGTTATTTTGGACCCTAACAAGTGATTTAGCATAAAGTGGGATATATTTGGTCGTCTCCAAATAATTTAGTCTAGTAAAAATATGAACATTTAAAACACTCCACAGGAATGGATCTCCCAGGAGGGACAGACGATGTAAAGCTCAGGCAACAAGAAAAAACCAAATCAAAACCAAAAGTTCTTTCTTAGACGTTACATTACAGTTCAATCAGAGGAAGACTGAACAAGCTTGGCTTGTTTAAACAGGCTGCCTAGAGAAAACGGTGTTCAACAAGAATTTGATCCACTTAAGTCTGTTTCTCAATTAATCACAAGACAAGTAGAACATACTGTTGGGGGAAAAAAAGTAGGTCACACTATAATGAGTACCATTTTGGACAACAGAGCATGGTGGTGGAGGGTTGATGACTTGGCCTGTTTTTGCACCTTGTAGCCATTGAGAAGTCCATTAGCATTTCTGTACGTCAAAGTATTCTAGAAAGAAATTAGGTCAAAGTTAATCAAGAACTGGGTAGTTAACATCTCAACCAATGCATTGAATCGTCAATATTAGCTGATAAAAAAGCAAAGAATCAAGCTATTGCAATGGTCCAGTCAAAGTCCAGATCTCCGCTTTCCTGAAATGATGTACCAGGACTTCAATACAGCTGGGCATAAACAAAAGCCTATTATCCTCAATGATCTGAGGAATATGGGAAAAAAATTCCTTCACTGGAAGTAAAACTGATGGAGACATGCAGGAAAAGAGCTACTGGTCATAATGAATCATGAGGTTTCCGTTTTTCCCCAAAGACTCCATTAACTGTCTGGATAGGAGTTTAGATGTTACTGAACAAAACTACACAGAAATTCAACTGGCACCAAAATGCATTAAAGCTGTAAAGAGCCTGCAATACATTTTGCGATGTGCATGTGTGTGTGTGTGTTTGGGAGACTGGTGATTTATTGTGGGTCTGAACCTTGACACACACATGGAGGATCCATTAAATGACAGATCCACTCCTGGGAAAGCCAACAGCCTCCAACTGAACCCGTAATGCGAGCCTTATCACAGTGATTTGTATCTCTGGATCAAATGATGTCACTGTGGGTTTACAGACACCACCCTGCAAGATGCCTGATTCGCATAAGTCAATCATGTTTTTGCTAACTGCTCCATGGCAACAGATAGATGGGAGGTTTTATGACCCGGCCAACTGACAGCGAGCAAGGATCAATGTACTGCACACGCTTATACACCATCCTTGGGCTCCAGACGACAGAGCTATCTTTATGATGACTGTAAACCGATCTCAGTTTGAGTTTGTTGAAACAAGGACTATAAAGCAACAGCACCCTGCACAATTACTGGTATAAGTAATATAAGTAAAAATGTCGTAATTTTAATCTGACATGGAGCAATGAGAAATAAGTAGTGGCACTCTTTTTGGCTCTCCCAACAATTCCTATAAAATTTATAAATGTGGGCTGCGGTTATCTCTGCCTGCTTTGTACCTTTTTCTATGACACTTTTTCCTTCCACCTGATTTTCTATTAATATGCTTGAATATCACAATCTGAAGGCTTATCTTGATTATGGCATACAGAAAATGAAATTGTGACTAATACCTAAATTTATCAGTTTTTGTGTAATGCGTCAATATCAAACTTTAGCTTTAGGACTTGAGATATCCATTTTTTGATTGATATCTTAATTTGAGATGTCATTTAGTACTTAAGTTGGTCATAGTGTCAAACTTGCATTTATCTTATTTTTGTTTTACTTGATTCTTACCACAAAATTGATCACCTGAGATGAAGGTTAGGCTTTTCACCAACAAACCGTCCATAAATTAAGCTTAAAGTGGCTGAATTTGAGTGAAAACTTCTGTTTGCAAATGTTAAATATGGTGGCTGGTATGTAGCATGTGATGCTGTGGGTCTGCTTTCCTTTCAAATGCCTGCAAAGTCTCATATCATAGCTTTCTTTCTGCATGATAATGATCAAACATTATTAAATACAAAGAAATCCTATCTCTCCTACATAGATCGGTAGAGATTGTGCAAAGTGGAATGATCAATAATCCCTTCTTCAGTGTAGTTCAAACTTGTGAAAAATATAATTTTATATAACATTAACAGCAGGAGTGCCAATTGTGACTTTGCAAATAGCTATTTGCAAAGCTGAATAAATATACTCGTATTAAACATTGGCGTTTTCAAAATGTGTCGGCGTGAGATTATCTACAATTCAGAATGTAGATCCACAAATTATAGATTCACAATACCTTCCAGATATGTGTATAAACTGTTCCTTTTGATCAAACAATGAAAAGCAAAAGTGTTTTAAGGGCTAAAGACTTCACTTTAGCAGATGTGTTGCATCTCCTGCTCTGTGTCTGGAGAGCTGGGACTCTACAGACAGAGTTTGGCAAAACTATGCGACCATAACCAGTCGCATTAACCCCTTTGCCTAATGAATGCGGCGGACATTAGTAGAAATTCTTGTTAGGTCTTCACTGTGACCTCAGATTCCACAGAGTGAAGCTGTAAAAGTTCAGATCTGAATTTATTTTATGTGTGGATTAAAAATGATCTGCTAAAGTACAAACACTGTAGAAGGATGGAATATTTAACAATGGAGGGACAAAGGGTCAGCAGCACTTTAAGAGGTCAATCAGCAGGAGAGGAATGCATCTTTGACCAATCAGAGGACTTGGCTCAGTGTCTGTTATAAAATAATCTGAATCAACAGAGCTCTCAGCAGCCAATCACAACACTGCCAGAGACTGTAAACTAATATTAACGCAATAAAAAAAAACAAACTTGAAATTCCAATTTCAAACAAAAGAATACCTCATAAAGTCGGCACATGTTGATTTCCTGCTGAAGAAAATCCTTTAAGGATGCTGAGGGAGGGGTGAGGAAAATCTGCACAAAAATACAAACTCAGAACTAGATTTGATCTGTTTTGGTTTTATGAACTAATCAAAAATAACCAGGGAATAATTTGAACAAACTGCGACCCCTGCTGGCCAAAAAAGTAAAAGCATCTTAGAGGTTGTTGAGCTTTTCCTGCTCCATTGATTCCCAGTGGAGCCATTTGCAATCTGTCATGTCTGGCTGACATTTTGACTGAGATTTTAAAGCACTAACAAGATTGACAACAAATTATGTAAAGCGCTGGTAAATGTTAGGAATGTGTAAATAAAAAAAAACACCTAATGTCCCACTAATATTTTTGCAGAAAAAATTAATCGTGATTAAAAGTCAAGATGAAATAAGATGAAAGAGCCAACAACACATGGATGGTCCATAGTAGTTTTTACATAAGCAAATAAATTTACACACTCACCTGCCACTTTATTAGGTACAACTGTTCATCTGATAGAAACAATTTGGTGAAGTTTAAAGCATCAGAATGGAGAGAAAGGAAAAATTTAACAGATTTTAAACATGAAATGGTGCCAGACCAGCTGGTCTAAGTATTTTCAGACAGCCCTATACTGGCAGATTTTTACACTTTGAACAAGAAATTTTTCCTGTAAGTGAAAAAACCTACCAGCGGAACTAGAACTTTTTGTAATTACTGACTTAAAAGTTTATTTATCTTGCTGAAATGTTACTATCTAGGTAGCTGTGTATTAGTTCAAGTGTTCTAAAATATTTGCACTAGGAGCTAGATGAAAATTCTTAAGGTTTTGTGCTTTAGTTGAACAATGAAAATTAGTTCGCTGTACTCCAATAATCAGACCGATCCCAAGCCAGCAGAGCACTTTTAGGAGATTTCTATCATGGATTTCCATCCAAACAATTCAGCAACTTTGTGATGTGCTACCAATATGGACCAAAGTCTGACGAATGTTTCAGACAAAATGCTGAATCTATGCCAAAAAGAACAGAATGGAAAAGAAAAAAAATCCATTAATGTGTGTTTTCATAATATTATGCACCACAAACCAGAACTAGACATTTTTGCTCTGGATAGCTTTTAAATTACAGCCTTGGACAATATTTTAGTTGTTCAAGTTATGTCAGATTTTTATTGTGAAAGTAAAAATGCATAAAATTCACATTCTTGAAATTAATTTTCTATTTTTGAGTTGTGCTTATTTGAAATGAGGGCAGAAATCTTTGCCATGGTCTTATTTTTGTTGCTTTAGTTGCAAAATAGCTCATTTACACACCTTTAATATAAATGGATTCATAATTTTATCCATTAGATTTTTGCCATCACCACTTGATTTGTCTGATCATATCTTTCAACAATGTATTTTAATGCCACCAACAATTCAACACAGGTAACAGTTTTCTGTTAGATCATACCTACCGTAAGAAGAGCGCTACCGCCACCCTGAGGAATAAACTGGGATTATCTCCGGTTTAAACTCCACATTCATCGTCAGTAAAGCAGACAAATCCTTACATGAACATCAGGCAGGCACATTGACATTCTTTGTCTCATCAAGGAATATGTAGTGATTTTGGCCAAATTAACAAATGAGACACTTGATGACTAAAACTAAACTTTCCTTGGCAACCCCCAGTGTTTATGTCTCAGCCTTTATGACTAACCTTGACCATTTAGCTCCACAGCTGGCAGGAAAGTGCTTTTTGAGCCCCCACCTGTTCGCCCAGAGCAACAGACATCTGGTTTACAGCTTGCACACGTGAATGCAAAATCCAGCTCACCTGTGGATAGGTGGCTCTTGACTTTTGAGAAAGGTGATCAACAACTTTGTTTTAAGCATTTAAAAGGTCAGATAACAGGCCTGATTAGCCTGAATCTGAGCCAAACATGAGAGAAGTGAGAAGTTTGCCACAGTGGCGGATCACATAGGAAGAAACTGAGAGGGTTTGGGTTGAGATGTCTGCAACAGGTGGAAAACAAATTATGTGATTGATGTAAAGTGCATTTTTTCCCTCAACAGGGTCAATTTAAACAAACCTCTTTGAAACAGAAGTTTCTTTTTGTGACTTTGACACTAACGCCTGGTGTTGCTTTTAAAAGACTTAAAACAGGTCAGCGATTTAGGAATTAACACTCAAGTCCTGGTGTACTTGCCACAGCCTGAACCTGCTGGCAGCCGGCCTCATTTCCAACCTTTATGTTCTGCAGCCAAGTAGATCAAGAGGCCTCAGTTAGCCTCTTAGAATCTCTCATCAGTTACAAAACAGCCGCTTCCTGTGGCTGCAGGAAGCATAGAAGTACCAGTGAGTGTTTCAGGGTACACTAATCACAACAGCAGGAGATGGGGAAAAAAAAAAAAAAAAGATGTCCAGCATGCTCATCCATGAAGGTGAGGAAGGAAGAGGTTTTATGGAACAGAAGGAACAAAAGGGAAGCTATGGCAAATCGGAAAAAGGTGTGGTAGAACCAAACAGTCCGTGGGAGTGCCTGCATTTGTGTTCAAAGTGTTTTTTTGAGAGCTGGGAAAGTTAAAAGTAAGGAGCCGGAGGAGGTGTGACGAGCCGCAGCATGGCAGGAAATAAAACATGAACTGACCAGCAAATCCATGCTTTCACGGCGTCCCAGAGACTCGTGTGCCACCTTCTCTCTCGGGGTGAGGATGTAGGGGCTCTGGCCATCAGGGGGCTTCATGATGGGCAGGCTGTGCGATCGAAAGTCCTTCACACCCTGCGCCACCTTCACCTCGTCACCGGGACGTGCTACACAGATGAAAATGAGAAATAGCTGTCTCAATTTGTGCAAATTAAAAATATATTCTTCGTTTTGAAAAGAAGCTCTATCTTCCATAGTTTTCTGGAACAGAAAATCCTACATTGCATAATAGCAACATTTTCCACTTCTGACCATGAGCTGGAACTAAGCCCAAGTTTCAAACATAAATGAATGTTTATCAATGTAAAAATTCCTTTAGAGATTTTTTTTTCTTAGAAATGGCAATTATACATTGAACTGTCTTCTTTCCTTGCTTAGCCAGTTATTTTATGACAGAAGTCCAGTGAGTTGGGCAGAAGATTGCTTGTTAAGGAAAGGTATGGTTGACAGTTTTTACCTTTAACTTTGAGGTAGTGTCCTCCTAAGCGATAGGCCTCAAAGTGCAAGGACAGCGGCGTATTGGACTGATCAAGGAACAGGTCGACCCGCGACAGCTCGATGCCATTCCTCTCAAACACTGGACCTAAAACCTCTCTGACAACACAAGACACAAAGATGTTTTGAAAAAACACTTTTAATACAATTCATTTTGCTCCTATCATCATCTGACTCGTCTTACCTCAGTGTTTTCTTTTTCATAGCCGGTACAATCTCTGTGTTGATGTCTACGTTGAGGTCAAACTTGAGGCTGAAACACTCTTTGCTGGGGTCCTGCAGAGAGCAGATGGACTGTTAGGCCACAGCGGTGTTTGTTCCTGGCTCATCCACAGGGGGGCGCCTTCTTTTTGAGCGGTCTGACTCGCTCAGGTGAAGGACAGTCGATTCATGTGGTACCAGAATGAATATTTTATAAACTCCTGTTAAAAGAAAACTGCTGTCCATTTAAAAAAAAAAGACCAGGAGAGTTACTTACATCAGTGTGTCGTCTCCTGGGCTTCTTCTTTCCCAACTTCATCCCCACTGTTTTACGCTCACTGCAAAGCAGTTGCACAGATGAATCATTATAAAAATCAAGCGCCAGCTCTTCAAAACAAAAGAAACTGCCCGCTTAAAGTCAGCACAACAGTTAAAAACACAAGACACACTTCTCATGGCTTTAAGAAGTGAGAAGAAGAGCCTCCAGTAAGAGGAAAGAGGAGTACACAAACACCAGCAGGACACGAGAGGAAGGTTACCGACCCGCGGTCGTTGCTCCCTTCATCCTCTTCCTCCAGATCGCAGGAGGGGCTGGTGCGTGGGGGGCAGGAGCGCGTGGACACGTTCCGAGCCAGGATGGAAGCTGGAGGTTAAGAAAACACAGAAGTCACTCTCTCTGTTGGATCACAACTCATTTTACCTCAAACACTGCACTCCACAGAGCTGACACAAATTACTAAAACACACACAAAAACAAACCATGTTAACTCTTGAGATTAGCACTCGTGGTTCTAAAGAAAACCTGCTGTGACTTAAAATATGAGTGTGGATCCTAATGCATACAATACAGCCTCATAAAATGATATATTTTATGTGGAGGCTGGAGCTGACACCAACAATTATTTTTGTAATCAATTATGACAAATGAAAGAAAATGGCACATTCTGTACTACATTACTGCTGAGTGTGTTCTTAGAGCAAATATCCATAGTTGACAATAATATCAATCGATTCATCCCGATTAACCCATTAAGCTGTTCCAGCCCTAATTTTGTGTATTAGTTAAACATACTAAATCGAACTTCATGAGTTCAAAACAGTCAACATTTCATAACATCATTTATTCAACAAATATGAACTTATAGGAAAAAATTCATAGTGGTAACCTAATCAGATAGCACAGGATTCAAGTGAGAAAGTTGCAACAACGTGCGGTTCATGGTAAGCATTTTCATTAACTCATCAGGAAATGTGATCATCTCTATAAAAGGAGGATTTCTGTCTGTTTGATGCTCCAAGGCACACAGGTGTGTGTTAATACAGTGCCAAAAGGGAAAGACAACAGCAATGTTCTTAGAGAAACAATAGTTGCTGCTAATCTGAGAAAGGTAGAAAGGTCATATTCAGACATGCAGAGAAAAGAAAACATTGTTCACAAGAAAGAATATATTATTGCTTATAATCTTCCCTGGAGTAGACATCTCAGCTAATTGACCGGTTACATCCTGGACTCAGTCTTAAAGATAGACTAAGGATTATTATGACAATTATTTGAGGGAGAGTTCAAAGTAAAGCCACTGCTTCTCTGCAATGAAAGGAGTAAGTTGAGATGGTTTGAATGTCTTTTCGGGATGATCCCCAGGCGGGACATCCCGATACTTTTTGGGGAAATATTTTGGAAAAGATGGCAGATTTAAAAAATGGGAAATAAATATGTTTTTATCTGGAGGAAAAACTGCAAAAATAGACGCATCAAATTCCCAGAATCAGAAGTAGTTTTGTCCAAAACAGCAATAAGATGAAAACAGAAATGTCCTAAATATTTCAACACCTGGAGATGAAAGAAATGAAACACCCTCCGTGGCTAGTTTGCACAAGCCCCGGATCCTTAGATAACAGCCCACTCCCCGCTGCTCAGAGGTTTAGATGGGAAACTGGGGTTGTCTTTGTTGAAGATTTAGTCAGGGATTGAAAGTCACCAACCAGTCAGAGCTTTGTGTGAGTGAGCTAACCGCCATGCGTCAGGTTTGAAGTCAGGTTTTTGTGGTTTCACCTGAAAGTTTACTGCATTTGCTGCGTCTTGCCAATCAGAATGTCTTTAAAGTGAGTGATCAGAGTGCTTAGGCACAAAAAGGGAAAATGATTGACATCACCTGCCTTATATAGACAACAATAAAGGCCTGGCATGCGTGATATTTACACAGTGAAGGTCCTGTCATGAGGTAATGGGGGATGACTTCATCCCCCTACCAGGCAGAGGGGAGGGGAACGGAGTACCAAATAAAGAAATCATCTACCTTGAGGTTGCAGGTCGAATCGGGGGTGTCGGTCAAAGTGCATGTTGTCGGCGCTCTCTGGATGGCATCGTGAGTCACATGAATCACACAGATGAAGGGGGCTTTTGCTGTTCAGGTCCTGGCAGTCTGGGTGGTGGCAAACCTGCACACAGAGCAATGCACAAAGTCTTTACATCGAATCAGAGGCACATTCAAAATAAAATAAAATAAAAAAAGAAGGGCTGGGCTGGAGTGAAAATGCCATCATGGTCACACACTTTTAGAATAAACAGCTCCCTGCTCCACTATTGTTTCTGCTACAATTAAAAGACCACAGAGGCCGCCACAGGCAGCCCTGAGGTTTGGCGACTCCCACCATCTGTGCCCCTCTAAAGTCACCTCATGTGCTGGTCTGGGATCTGCTTACCCTGACATAATCCAAAACTGTACCCCCTACAATCAATCCACAAATCTGAGCATAGGTCAGCAACTGGGAGATGCCGTGGTTCCAAATTAGGAAGCTTGAGAGCTGCAGGATTAAGGATCTGTCTGTCTCTGTTCCAGACATGCCAACCACACTCCCCAGCTTTTATACCACCTTCAGGACCAGTAGACTCTTCAGTGTGTCGCAGCAAGGCAGCACCCACAGCCGGCTCAGGAAGCAAGGGACGTATGGGGAGACACAAGGGAGGTCCTGCTAATGTACTTCCCGACATTGTTTCCTTGTGCTCGGGAGGAGAAGTGTGTGTCTGTGCAAACTGCGTGTGTGTGTGTGTTTGTGTGCATGCGTAGGCATGAACAGCAAAGATTGGAGCATTACACAGGGAGTGTAGCTTCATGAAAGCAAAAAGAGGTAGATGCTAATCATACAAGCATTACTCACTTGTTTCAAGAGAAATATGCTGTCAGTGAAAGACTGTGTGCATCACATCAGGTTACTGGCTGCTTTTAATGCAACACCAGGTCAACTGGGGAGGAAAAATGACCAAGTAACGAAGGAAATGGAAGATGAGGTTAAGTTTTGGTGAGTCCAAGTTGAAGACAGTCTAAGTGTTTTCATACTTGATAGTCCAGTAGACTCTGATTGGGAACCAAAATTGCAACATTTGTGACATTTCCAGCTGGTGCGGTTCGCTTTCACAGCACTGTGTCAAATGAAATAACCCTTTAAAAATCATGCCCCACCCCCATCGTCTGTGGTGGCACTGCACAAGAACCTCTGAAGACATGAGAGCAACTTCCTTTTTCACACAATTTTATCAAAAATGAAGTGGCAGATTTTGTTGTTGCATGATTTCTCTTTTTTCATTGGTAAAAGACTTACTTCTTCCACAAGCTAGCAGGTTTGTTCTGGTTACATTTACCCAGAAGTCCCTGCTCTATAGTCTACTTCCTGCTTTGGAGCAGTCTCCGGTCCACTTGCATCCACATTTGAACCGCACCAAAGTTTACTTCAACTGAACAGAGACCTGGGTTTTTAGATGGACAAGAGTTCATTTTGTTTTGGTCCACATCAATGTTTGATTTAACATTCACACTTCCCAAACAAACTGGACTTTCTAGTCAAACGAGCTGATGTTATAGACAAGACTAAATGAGGTTAGTGTGAATCCACCCTCAAAAAAAGACCAGAGGAAGTACAAATCCCCTAGCTCAATCGTGCAACCTAATTGGGGCCTGCACACTGTCAAAGCCTTCTGACAGTCCAGCAGAGATTAAAGCCCCGCTCTGAGTTGCACGAGCCAGAGTCTTTTCCTGCAGCACAGACTCCTCACTTCCTCTCCTACACCCAAGGTCGCTGCACCCAGGTCGAGCCAATGTCAAGCTTTAAAGCAAGAATAGATCAAGCTCTGAGAAGAAGCCCTGACTCAGACTAAAACTAAGGAAAGGTCAACATGAAACCAAGCAGGATTCCTGTTTGTACTCACTCATTCATTCCCAATTTTTGTCTATCATCCCCATCGTTCTGAAAATGCTACATATCAAGTACCAATTATGTCCAACTCATTACTTTGCTAAACTAGTGCAGCAAATTGCAGGTAATGATTTTTGCATTTCTCCTTCCATTGACTCACTGATGTCAGACCATCTCCCAAGGATAAAAAAGTAGACGTCTGTTACAACATCTCCTGATGTTTCATCAAAACCGTGATTCTTTTAGTGAGTTTCCCCATCAGACAGAGGTAGAAGGGCAGAGAAAAGTGAGCAAATCAAACAGCAATCTAAAAAAGTGTACACAGATAGGTGAGCTCTCCATAGCACCGAACTGAGGGGTTCACATTCCTGCCATGACTCAAGAAGCTGAGGAAAAAGGAGATTTTAGCCAAATTCAAGAGTTCAAAGCAGGAAAAAGACTTACTAAAAACTCTGAAAGATTCTGCTGTCAGGGCTGGGTTTTAGTGTTTCAAATACTGAACATTCCTATCCATTTAAAACTGTGCATATGCAGATCCGTGGTTTAAATCCCTGGAAAGGGTTATGTTATTTTGGGAATTCTAAAAAAAAAAAAGGAGGGAATCAAGAGTTCCCAAGAACTGAAACACTGGTAAGGTAGGATTGTTATAGAGATCAGACACAGCAGAGCTCGATGATTGGATGCAGGTCATGCATAAAAACGTTTTATGCAACCAGCGTTAGAAAAATTGTATCTTGGGCAAAAAAAGTGAAGAGCAGAGTGGCCTTTGTCTTAATAGTGAGCCTGGCCTACTGATGGGGGTTATGAGAACTTTGTTTTGTGGTCTACATGTGTTTTCTAGATCAGGAGGAGTCTTATGTCCACGTCTCTAGAGGTATTTTGTGGGTGGGGTGTTGTAGGAGTATGGGGCAGCTGGCTTATTTTTAAGAGTGGTCTGGTTCTTGGTATTACCAAGGCAAGTTGCGCTTGTTGCCAGTGTAGTTTTTCTCCACTAAACCTGCCCCTCACTGCAATCACTACAAAAGTTTTCCTGGACATCATCTCATCTCTGGGTTGTTGAACCTTAAGATCTACATGTTTGTATTTGACAGATTATGCGTTCTGCTGACCAAGTCTTGACCTTCATCATGAACTAGATTGGTTCACAGTCTTGTATTGACATGGCAGTCAACTCCTTCAAGCCTGAGGTCATGATTTGCTGCCAGAAAAAGGTCAACTACTCCCTCTGGAAACAGAGTGAGTCTCTGTTTCAAGTAGAAAAGTTCATGTATCTCTAACTTACATGTAATGTTAGGATGGTGCAGGAGATGATAGACAATTACGTGGAATATGACATATAGATTATGTCTAAAGGAACAAGATTCTGGAAACAAGCAGCTGAGATGATCAGGACAGGACCTGATTAGATCCCTAATCTTTCCAGGGATCGCCTTGAATGAGCTGGAGACCTGGGTTTCCTTGCTGAGCCTGTAATTTGTGGAATACGTACAAATCATACAATTTGAATCTTTTAAATTAAAAATTTTATTAATATCACATCTTCTTGGACAAATGATTGTCAACTGTTCACTGTAAACCTCTGATTCACATCTACTATAAAGAATTCTGGCTACATTGGTAAAGATAGAATCCCAAAATAGAAATGTTACGTTTTGCAAAAAGGTAACAAAATTATACCAACTATTTTTGTCTAGTCTCTAGTGCAAATATCTTAGTCTGGGGCGGCTCTCCATCATTAGCAACAGTTGTTCAGTTCGGCATTACTTTACCAGCATTGTGCCTGTAACATTGTGCTTCAAGTTTTGTTCTAAATATTTACTGCACTGTGAATTCTCTGAAATGATTCATTAAGTGGAGTCCAGTTTTGAAATAAGACAAAACTAACTTACAAGTAACTTTTTTGCAAGATATGAGTTTTCAGTCAACAATTCTTGAATACTGACAAAAGGTACTACTTCCACTGGGAAATTTGTTTTTACAGCGTGGAAAAAATGTCTTCTTACAAGTTAAATCTGCCAGTGAAACAGGTACTTTTTTTATCAATATTAATCAGTTATTGACTTAAAACAAGCTCCTATATCTTGTTGAAAAGTTACCTGTGAGTTAGTTTTGTCTCTTTTCAAGTGTATTGCTATAGCTGCACTAGAAACTCAACCAAAAATACTTGGTAAGATGTTGAGGTTTTACAGAGTTACGGTGAGAGACGTGCAGAACAGCTGGCAATGTGAAACAAACACACGTCATGTGATTGTGTAGTCTTAGCATCCCTTTGCGTGCCAACTCTTGGATCTCCCTGGATTAGTGGACACACACATACATCCTCTCTCAAAACAGCTGAGAACACACACACACACACACACACAAGTGGTGCCACCATAGCTCTCATCTTGGCTTAGCACATCCAACGCCTCGTGGCACCTGACTTATGAACCCCTGTTTCAACACATCCTACAGGTATTTAACACAGAGACACACACAAAGGAGGACAGACAGAATGGCTGTGTCATCCTGAAGCAATAAAGCTTGACCTGTTTGAAAGGAGATGAGTCTATTGTGGTAAATCAAAATTATTATTCAAATAAAACTAATCTTTCCATAAGCACATCAAGGAGAGAGACTATTCAGTCATCCTGCACAGAGCTTGGTCTCTTTATGGTGCAAACTAATGGATGCTTACACCAGCGGTTACATCAAGTTGAGATTCAAAGAATCACTTAGATTCATGCCCACTGATGGTTTAAAAATCAGTCAAAAGGTGGAAATTTCAGCAGTTTCCTCACAGCCATCAAATCTTTGGCTAAAGAGGACAATTCGAGGTGAGTTTGTGCAGGTTGTCACATCCTCACAAGCTTTTAAGTCTGTTGCCAGGAAGTCTTCAGATCTACAGAAGGGCTACTTATAATTTAAACTTTCACCGATATAATGTCAGAGATGATGAGATTTGAAGAGAATGTGCTCAGTCATGCTCTTACCAACCTTATTCTTCCAGAAAAAGCACTCCAGCTTTCTGTTTGTCTGTGGTTTGACTGAACTTCCTCTGAGCTCACTCAGGCTTCTCTGGAACAGCACGTCCCGCCAGAGTTCACCTAGCACTTATGTAATAGCACACACAACAGAATGAGTGTGCATCATGACAGAAGAAGGTATGAGACCCGCTGGGGTTGATTTCTGAAGGAATGCATCTTCTCGGAGATAAGGAAAAATAACTGACTCCTTTCTTCCGATTTCTTTCCCTGCAAAAAGTCCATAAATCTGAGGTGCACCGACATCTTTTAGGGCTGATTTAAAAGACCCACTTCCCCCAAAGCTGGAGAGTTCATCGATATAAAACAAAATCCTCAATTTGTCATCAGAGAGAATGTCTAACGAACACTTTAGAAAACACTACAGACTTTTGGTAGAGTTATAAAGGGGGGTCACACTGTGGTTAACATGAAGTTGGGTGGTTTTTATGCTTTCACATGTACATCTCGTGAGGGTCAAGTCAGTCAAGACAGGCCACACCAACGATGAAGTCAGAAAATCTGCCTACTCAGATATTTTCATAGTGTAGATTTAAAATATTCAATAGAAAATGCATTAAGGTGTATTTGATGTTTCAACGATTAAAATGGGTAGTTATGGGGATTTTTAGAATTGGTCTCAAAGTATTTGCAGATTTTACATATTCACGGCTGTCCCTAGACGCAGTAGGTTCACTGCATAAATACATATTTGCACAATAGAGAATTAAATACAAGATGCACCGATGTGACATTTTGAGTTTATAACAAAATTATGTTATTGACAATCAATATTTACCACTGTCGCTTATTCTTAAGGGGTGTTCTAAAGTGCAACAAAAGCATAACTTGATAAAAGCTACATTTATTAGTAAAAGATATTTTTAGAAATCTACAATTTGTTTCCAGCAACATACCAGGTCATGAGGTTCTACTTCTGAAATTAGCTTGACGAGCTTGATGACAAGCTTATTGTGAAATTGCTGTCTCAGCGGGGTTTTTTCTTCCCTTCCTTTTTTTCAGTAAATTCTGTGGGAAAGAGATAATACTGTCCAGGTCTAATAAAAGAAGAGTGATGTTCCCTGGTGGAAAATAATTTTAAAATTTTTTTTAAAAAAAAATAAATATTTAGGTTTATTCACACTTTGAACTTAGTGTACATTTTTTGTCTGTATTACTTTTTAAGGTAAGTGTCGGTAACAAAAATGCAAAACTTTTAAATTTATCGATCCTTAGACAGTTGTCCATAAATTGCTGTTAAAATATTTGCAAATGACTTATTTATGAATGGAAAAAGATTTTTTAACCACTCTGGCCCCATGTAAAAATATAAATATCCTACTTGCTAAATCATGAATAAAGTGTGATTAACTATAGTATCTTGATCGTGCACCTCGGTCTGATTTCTATCAGATCTGCACACCTACACAGAACCTGTCTGACAGCAAACCTGTTTAACTTTTGATAAGTTAAAGATACCAAAAGCCAATACATCATACAGCAATCTAACTAAATTCAAGGGCAGATGAGAAACAAAGTTTCTAGACTTTAATAAAACAAAACAGTGAAATAGTTATATAGATATTTTAGATGTGATAAAATTAGAATATATTTAAATTGTCACTATGACTAAGCTCCATTAGACTAATATTATAT
Organism: Alfaro cultratus; assembly: GCA_903066825.1. NCBI lineage: Eukaryota > Metazoa > Chordata > Actinopteri > Cyprinodontiformes > Poeciliidae > Alfaro > Alfaro cultratus. Next base: position 24,773 of record CAEFZX010022801.1, on the reverse strand, counting down.
CCTAAAGTGAATTCAAGTTGTATATTCATATGTTCTTAAAAATAGGATTTACTTTAAGTAGGAAAAAGCATTTAAGCATAAAATTTGATTGGGTAAACATGTGCTTAACTACATCCCACATAGCCTGACTGTTGGAAATTATGTGGAGTACAGAAAGCTTAAAGTATTTAGTCTCCTCCAAAAGAGGAGAAGTGATTGTCAGCATTGCTGATTCAGGCTGGAGGTGAGAGTGTAACAGAACCAGGCAGAAAAACATGGAGCAAAATGTAAAAAAAAAAAAAAACTTATCTGTGGAAACATGACCTGCCATGCATTACACCTCCGCATCAAAACACACACATGCTGCCCACACCCACAGAGCAAAGTCATATCTCAGTCATTGTTTTAAGCAACCATCTCCAAGCTCACGTCCACATAGACTCATAAACATGGGGCCTAATCTCTGAAAGCTCTCACTGCAGACAAAACCCAGGCAGTGTGTTTAATTACATTGGCCAACATTAATGTTGCTCATCAACACATTGAGTGAAAAAAAAAAAAGATGATTTCAGTTCCTGTCCCAACATGCAAGTCGTCACCTATTTGGCGGTCGTTGCTAGTTATTACAGCGTGAACTTCTCGGCTCATCAGACATGAAGAGCTGATGGAATGAGCTCCTCTATCATTTTTTCCTTATTACAAGCTTCCGCTCTTTTTACCCCCCTACTCCGTTCACGCAAACAAGGTTAGAAAACACTCCAATGAATTCCAATAAAACACACACACCCACACACCAGCAAACTATTGGTTAGCGTTGGAGCAGCAAGAGTCATGCACGGACTTGTTTAAACAGTGACTTGCGGGTAAGTCGGTGCAACATCCAGACAGACTTTGGTCAGACCAACTCACGCAGTCTGAAAGTCAAACTAATCAGAAAAGCCTAAACTCAGACGCACCGCCACCTCATCAACGGTTCATAGTCTACAGGAGACAACTGCTGTCTCCTTTTCACGGTCGAATACACTGACGCAGTGACCTTTGTCTAAACCTAGATCACACAAATACAATTCAGAGCACATGAATAACACTTTAAGCATTTTGAATTCTCATGAAGAACAGAGAACCCTCCAGATGCTTGTACGTCGTTAACCACCATACCTTGTGCTTACTTTTAAATTTTCTAAAGCCAATATTTCAATTATCCAATGTCAAAAAGCAAAATATGAATGAAAAAATAAGTCTTAGCACTTGTCTAATCTTTTCTTCCATAAATCAGATCAAAGTTTTCTAACATCACTGTACCATTAAAACCAGGTGGACTTGAGCTAAATTCAACTTTACATGTTTAAAGCCTCACAAAAAAAATAATCAGATGTGTCATGCAACGAGTTAAGAAATGTTGCTTAAACCTCATTGTTTCACACGGTGCACTTTCAGTTAAGTAGGTCATTTTGATGTGAAACCCATACTTAAAATGAAATATCGTACTGTTAAGGGTGCGGTGTGCAGAGTCTGGATGCAAAAATTACAGCCAATTTAAAGGTTCAACATTTTACCACATTAAAACCACATATTTTATAGGATTTTATGTGATATGCCAACAAAGAGTAAGTTCAAGGGAAAGGAAAATTATGCTTATTCAAATAAATAAAACCCAGATAAATAAAAACCAGGGCATGCATTTGCATTTTAAACTAACGTGTACATGAATTTGAGTGCGTTGCACTAAGGATTATAGAACCATAATACCAACCAAGCAGGGATGGTTGGCTCATTACAACACAGTGTGGCAAGACACACTTTATGCTGGTACCTCACGTACTTACTGCTACTATGATACCTCTACGTCCAACTTCCCAGCCAATAGCATGAAATGAAGACCAGGATGCATGCAACAAAGAGATTTTACAAAACTGAGAACCTTTGCTGCACCTCCTCCCCACATGCAAGCAGATTTGGTGAAGAAAAAAAGAAAAGAAAGAAAAGTTTTAAAAACAGTTGTCCACTTTGTGCATGTCACTGTAGTGTTTTGAAAGAAGAAAATATGACAACACTGGAGTCATTTTTATATTTTTCCTATGTCGGACTCACTTTCTCACTCTGTTACCAGTAAACTTCAAAAAGAGGGAAAATAATTTTTTTTGAAATAGCCAGACCAGATCTCAGTCAAGTTTTAAGGTCACCTCTGATGCCTGAATTTATTCTTTCTGCTTGTTGCAAATCTAATAATTTAAATACCAATCTTTATACTGCATGTACCACATATCTTGCAGTTTCTTCACTTTTTGTCAGACTGTGCATTTATTACTCAAACTCGCATAATAATGTCTTTTAGTAAAGTCTGACTCTTGAGATTTCAGTTTTTGCCCAGCTGATGCACCTGGCAAAGGCACCTAGAAGCTTTTCTGTGGTCTGGATGTTTTTTTTGGGTCAAACCCTTTGTGCAGACAATTTGCAAACACCAACCAATGAAGATTTGCAGGTGTTAGAACTGAAAAAATAAACAGCAATCAGCTCACATCATTATCTCATCCTCACATACGGGCTTTGTTTTCACAAAGTTTTTTGCTGAACAATTCTACACTGTAGCACCAAGTCAAAGAGTTGTGCTGAGTTCAAGGTGTGTTTTAGAAGATCATTTAAAAAAAATTTATGAAAAAAATATGTTTTCCAAAATTTCCATTACATCACACTTGACAAAATCCAAAAAAAAAAAAGTTTTTCAGAAATCCCTTAATTAAAAGGTAGAATTAGTTATTTTTTTTAATAATTAAATTGATTGTGTGACCGTCTGGCGTAAAGCTTTATTGCCCATATAGTCGCAAAGGTTTAAGGTGAAGTAGCAAATCATAAGTCTGCATGAGCTTTTGATAGATGCTTCATCCAATGACCTATTTGGTATTTCTTTGAAGGTGTTTGTCTCTTTCCAGATGGTTTTTGTAAAGAAGATTCCAGCAACTAATCAAATTCCTGATTCACCTGCCAGAGATCAGTCAAATGATTTTAGAAAACAGAATCTCTAAAGAGGTAATATTGCTGAATAAGTCCATACTTATCCCAGCAGAGGCATGCTGTCTGTCTTTAAAATCCACCGTCCAAAATGCAGCTTTTTCTTCAGGCTCTTAATTGCTAACTAAATATACAACATCAGCTTCCGTATTAAATGTGATGGATTGCCAGAGGAAAAAAAGAAGGGAGGGAAATGCTTGCTTCAAGTCATGGAGAAGGACTCATACTGCCTTTTTTCAAAAAACTACATTTCATTGTCCTCTTGGAGAAGAGCACAAGACCCCCAAGGCGCCTCCCCCACTTTCCTAAACTTTACAAAGAGCTGCCATTAGCTGTTGCCTGGTAGGTGGGATTGAAAACAGTGCAGAGGAAGACTGCGGGAGATTAAAGTGAGGGGACACGCCTTGCCCATGTCTGATTTATTTTTTCAATAAATAAACAATGCATCTGTTGAAGAGCCCACTCGCCTGCTTTCTTCTCCTGCCATGTGTCCTCTGGCTGAGCGGGGAGGCAGGAGGAAGAGAGCCAGGCCCTGGGTTTTACTGCGGACCTTATGCAACTGCACTGCCTTCCCGTCTGTAGGTCTGTTCTAGATTAACAGACTTGCCCCCACTGCTCTACAGTACAGTACATATGGCTTCACTCAAACAGAGGCACTTGTTGTGGTTCATACCTCCTGGAAAAGTTTATGAGGAGAGTGTGCATTTCTGAGACATACGTTAGGCACAACTGTAAAGAGAAAGCGGTAAAAGATTTCCTCAATACATCAAATCGAAACAGCGGTCTTCAGTGACTCTGGGTCAATCTGTGCCCTTTGTAAAAGTATGTTAATGTACTCAAGTCTATTTTTTTTCTTAATTCAAATATTCACAAATTTTGGAGATAAATGGCTTTCACCTGTGATTTTATTGATTTATATATAATTTTCCTGTGAATTAGTTTTACACGATTTCCATTTCTTTTGGATCCAATTAATGTTTGGGCTTTCTGCCTCTTAAGGCCGATTATGGCCTGTAATAAAGCAAAAATAACCATTTATAACCTCCTTTAGGTAGATATAATTTATACAGTTAATCTGCAGGGGAGCCCAAGAATTCACAAAGGTTAGAGACCACAGCTTCAACAAATAGATTAAATCCACTTTAGACCCCTCTAAAACGACTATAAATGCCTATTTTAGTCATTCGACCACCAAATATACCTTAATATGCATTAATACACACAGAGGAGACCGTCTTAGCTGAGGCTAACATCCACAGTCATCCTCATCTCCAATTTGGGGGTACAGCCAATAAGAACCAAGGAAATGAATGTCGATCCATGATTGGTTAGTACTAGCCAATAGTATATCAAGAAGCATCGAGTCCAAGTAGTTTAGCTTCCCAAGCAGCAATTTCTTTCCTCCATCATCCCATGGACACCCAAAAGAAAACTCTACAGCTAGGTGAATCATGTGTGAATAATTTGGAGCTATGTTTCATAGATTTGGGAAATTAGGACTAAAACTACAAAAGTGTAAAACAGCCAAGAGGTGAAATGACAAACACCGACACCAAATGGAGGATGACTCTTATTTTCAAGTCTTAATTCAACAAAACTTGCAGTGCAGCTTGGCTGAGTCACTGACTAACTCAGGAAGTTATTCCAGGTGACCCGAAAACTCTGAAGTGCATAGATTTAAAGATTAGGAATTTGATAAGCTCGCTCTGTTTGTGTGGAGCAAAGCCAAGTAATGACTTTTTATATCTGGTAAAATCTGAGCATTCGGTGAGTCAATTGAACAAGGCCGGATTGTGCAATACTTTTATTGAAGCCTCGAGGAAATTAACATCTGTGAATGTGACAGCCTGAGCTTTGTAGCATGAAGTAGAGTAGAAGTAGATTTATTACCGATATAATATAAGAACTGCACCAGACTGGGTTAAAGCTGAAGTGTGAAGAAGGCAGCTGTGGACTGAGTGTGCATCCGCATTTGCCACCGGCTCGGAATTGAAGGGTAATATTAGAGAAGTACTTCATTACATTTTTTTATGGCATTATACTGCCTCAAGGATGCTTATTCATATGCAAAATATCTGTTTTTCTCATGCTTAGGTTGATTCAACTGTGTTTTGATGAAACTGTTTAAAAAAAAAAATAATCATAGTACTTTCTAGGTAACATGAAAATAAATTCACATGTTAAATTAATCTTTAATTCAATGGAATAGTCTCACACTGAAACATCTGATGCAGTTGTAAAGTAGAGATCGTTTTAGGTTTCTTCCCATCCTCGCAATCTTATGAGCTGGTAAGATGAATTAGGTCTTTGCCCAGTCTTGACTGTCACGGTTGCAGCCGTTTTAAGCATTTTAAGCCTTGCAATGATCACAGATGGGCAGGAATTTTCTTGAAGCCATTTCCAGGCTTGTAAAAACAGCAATCTTCCATACCTGAATGATTCATTTGCTTAAAAATTTTATTTCAAGGGAAATAGGTCCCATTACAATCAAAATTAATCAAACACTCACCATAAGCAAATGTACATTTTATATCATAAAAGTGTTTCACTTGCATTTTACAGTGGACCCCCAATATTTAAGGAAGTTAGGGACCAAACCGTAAATACTTGAGTCCCCTCTAAAAATGTCTATAAATCTATTTTAATAGTTCAAACACAAAATATAGCTTAATATGTGTTATAAAGCAAAAATGGAAACAGGCCTTAATCTCGCTTTTTGGGATACAGCCAGTCAGCGGAAAGTAAAATAAATGGTTCACCAGCTATTTTTCAATTATTTGGCATATGCTATACAAAGAAATTTGCAAATAGGCAACATTTTCAAAAATGATTTTGAGTTACATTCCAAGGAAAATTTGGAACTGGGTGCATGAAATGTTGAATATTTATTATTTGTTTCGAGTGAGATAACGATAATAAAAAAAAAATATATATATATATATATATATATATATATATGTTGTACACAATTTCTTCCTCGAATAAGATTAAGTGGGAGTGCTGTATTGGTTTTCAAACAAACTGTTATTCAAATTGCAATATGTAAGGCCTCTTCCACTTTTTCTTAAAGCAGAAACCAATAAGCAGGGGTGGTGCAGATGATTTTCCTAAGATCATAAGAAATAAAAAAAACAAAACAAAAAAAAAAAACGGGTTACTGCACTGAAATGAAAACTAAGACTAATTTATGTTTAATCAGTTTTAAACCCAAAACCTGATACTTCTCCACAATGTGCATTATTTCTAACCGCACAAGCCGACATTTGCAGCTTTCACTAAAACAGATCTTATCAGCCTTTGGCATCTGTCGTTTAGAGAACTGCTTTTATCACCTCTTCATAAGATATTGTTGATCCTAGAAACGGTTGCCAAGTTGATGTTAGACAACCGCTGTTCAGGTATGAGGTTTATGGAACGGTCAATCAGCAGTTTAACCCGTTTATCAAAGCCACTTGAGATAAAACCAAAAGCCATAATGGTCACAATCTGCTGGAGAAACACTGACTGCGTCCACAGATAAGGAAGCTACAACAGATCCAGGTTACGGCAGGAAGTCTGTATGTAAACTCTGCTGGATGTTTACAGCGAAAGTCGATTATGGTTTTAGAGTTCTCCCTTCGGCAAAGTCTGCGTAACTAACTGACCTTTTGGGGATTTTTAGAACGAGTTTCTGGATAAAACAGGCAACAAATAAAAAGTTGACAGAGCCAAATAAACTTCATAACTGTCTGACAGACCCAGGCCAATGTTTCTGACTCACTCAGTGTCCAGATCAGACTGCCTGACTCACTCCTTGTTTTATAGGATTTGGACACCAGACAGATTACAGTAACTGTAAACAATATTTCATAACATCATCCTCCGCTCAGTGACACACATTTGAAGAGGGAAGTTATTTCCCAGATTACATATAGGCATTCTGAAGAAGTGGGTCAATTTACTTGTACGAGAACATTTTAAAGTTATTGTGTAAGCAAAAGTTTTACCATTTCCTTCACCTTTTGCACATTTGTCACATTATAGCCACAACCATGTTTTTATTGAAAATTCAATACATACAATGTACAAAATAATAATGATGAAAATTGCTTTCAACATTTCCAAATAAAAATCTGAAAAGTGTTGTATGCATTTATGTTCTACACATTTATTCTGATACACTAAAATAAAATCAAGTGCAACCAACAGCCCACAAAAGTTACCTATAAGTTTCTGTAAGTATTTATGTTGAATGATACTAAAAATAAATGTTTGTCATTTAGGTCGCAATGACTTTTCTGGACACGAATTTTGAAAATGTGTCTTCTTGGTAACTATTTTGGCTTTTTTAAAAGTATAAATTACTGGAATAATACAAACATATTAAAAAAAAAAAAAAAAACTTAGAGTAGCTATATGATTAGAATAAACTTCAACAGATTTTCACATCACTGAAGAGAATGCTAAAAACATTCCCATCAGATCACAATCTAGTTACATCATCTAGTAATTTGAAATCTATTGTGAATTTGCATTCTGACGTTTTTAGGAGTATTTGAAAATTTTGATTTTCCAATCATGTTTAGACCATCATAATTATACATAATTATACATAAAGCTTTGCCACGCCAGTCTTTTTCCCAGGACAAAACAATCAGCCTGAAGCAAAGAAAAAGTACATTTACAAGCAGACTTGGCTTCTTTTTTAGTAAATTAAATATTTAATATTAATTAAAAGCTTTGTTTTTACTGATGATTGAGAACTGAATTCAGGGCTGACATTTCACAGAATAGACCATCACCATGATGAAACAAGGTGGTGGGAGCAACATGTAAGGGAACAGAAGCTGATTAAGGTTGATCCATGGAACTAAACACGGGAAAACCTAAAAGAAGCTGCAAAACACCAACAGTTTCGCCTAATGTTAAATAATAAACTTTAGCTACTTCAAAATCTGATAAGATGAAGATGACGGCTCCCCTGAAGCCAACTTTAAAGACACATTTGGCATGTGGCCTTATCAGTTTCCAAGGTACACCAGAGGCAGCAAAGCATTGCAAATTTCCTGTTTTCCCCAGTGTGTTGCAAAGCGTCAAGCTTCGTCTCCATCCCCATTAGCCTTTCATACTTTTACTCTTATCACAGAAAAGCACACCCAACCTGCAGTGAAGAGTAGGGTGAACCTTTTATGTAATGCAACTATGTATTCCAATAAGAAAGGTATGTTTCAACATGCAGTAAAGTTTGCCAAAGAAAAATACTGCCTCCCCAGCATCTTTCACAATTCATTTTACAATGTGAAAAAAAAAAGAACCTCGCCTCCTTTTCCAGTGAACTCTAAGCCAAAAGAAAACTTTGTGTCATCACAGATTGAACAAGTTTGAAAGAAAGTCGCTGTGAAGGTCTTGAATGTTCCAATTGCTTTTTAGAAAAATGCTGACCCAGGTAATGTCGTCTAATACTTATATGGTGCCTACCTAGGACACAGTCACAATATCTCCAAGAAAGCAGCAAATTCCAATAAACCTAAATGAAAATCTGGTTCGTTTAAGGGTAGTTAACAACTATGCAAGCAAGCACTCACCAATATCTGCTTTTTTCTTTCGCTCCCTCTACTTCTACAATGTCAAGTGTATCAATGGCTGTTTGAGGCAACGCTGTCTGGCTGGACTGTGATGCAACCTGCCTTCCTATCCATGGCTTCAGGGCAGAAGAAGGAGGGATAGACAGAAAAAAGGCCAAAAAAGGAGGAAGTGAAAGGAACATAAGTGCGTATTCCAGGTCAAATTAGACCTTACAACTGAAGTCGATTTGTACTTAAGTTGTTGCCAGTGTTAGTTGGAAACCTACTTCCAACTTGCTCCAAAGAATATGGAAAAGGAGAAAGAGAGAGAGAGACAGAGAGAGAAAAGAAGCGGTGGCGGGTGCCACACTGGTCTGTTGATATAAGAAGCAGATGTGAAATATCCAGACGCAGAAAAGAGGGAAGGGGAAAAAAGTGTAAAAGTGCCGGTCTGCACAGTTGTAGATGTGTGTTCCCTTCAGAGTCTCAGACAGCCAGACTGGAAACCATAACAATCTGTGAGAGGCTGTATACTATGATAATGAGTTATTCACCTAAAAAAAAATCTGAGTTGTCATTTATTTCTGAGAAGGAAAAAAAAAGCTGGACATTTACAGATTCCCAAAATGTTAGTTGTTTCACAATGAGTTTTGGGCAAATTGAGTATGTTACAAAAATAACCGATTAAGTCCAATTGGTAGCGTAATATAGAGCCTCAGATAAAGATAAAACGTCAACATATAGTAATTTAGTTCTATTACTTACCATAGAAAATAGCGTCCCAGGATTGGAGACCTCTCTGACTTTCAGGGCAAAGAACCAATCAATGTTTCCAGGGTCAAACAGGCAGCAGGTGGTGAAGGTTTCTTAGTCCCAGGCTGAATCAAACTTACTCTTTAATTTCTGAATCTCAGCTTTAAGTAATCCTGAGCTTCTGTGTGAGAACACCAGAGGCAGTCAACAAGGCAAACTGAAAGACGTTCACTGTGTTTACCACAGCGATCTACTGATGAGGTACACTCAGAAGCGAACAGAAATAATGGGCCCCGCCTCCATGCTCAAGCCCCACAGGCTCACACAGCGTGGCTGACTCATGCAACGCGCAACAGAAACTGATCCTTTTTTTCCTTCCCAACTCCTAAAGAATGTTTGAGGTTGTCCACCAACTTCTAAACAGCTTAATCAAGCTGCAACTCTGTTTCACTGGGCAAATGAGAAATGGCTTCATCTGTAAGTCTGATTTCAGCCTTTGACTGATTCAGTGCTTCATTTGAACTTTAACCCTGCTGGGAGCGAAGGTCAGATGAACCATTACTGACTGGGGAAACAGTGATGAAATAAATCTGTCAACATTGCCTTTCACAGAATAATGAAACAACATTTATAACGCCTTCTGTTCAGTCTGAACCAGATCCTACATAGTGTCTTACACTGCAAAACTAAAATTGTCTGTTTTTTATGTGCTAGTTTTTAAAAAGATCATCCAAAAGAGTCATTAATTGAATTGAATATTGATTTGATGGGAATCTATTTGATTCTTTCACTAGGATTATTAAGATTTTCAAGCAAAAACACAAAAGAATATCAAATCTCTCAACTCAAAAATGCATCCCCTCAGTTACATACTGAGCATACTCAACACTATGTTGAATATTCACACACATACAGTATATGTTCAAGGAAATGGCACTAATTAGAAAAATAGAAGTAACACCTATAGATAAAAAAAATGGCAGCTTTGGGTCAATTCAGCTATTTAGAACAAACACATTGCCATTTATTTCCTTCCTGCTTTTACTTTCCATCTGTAAATTGCAAGTTTGTTTATTCATCTAGTTTATTCAACCTTTGTCACACCATTTCCCATCTTCCCATTTATGGTAGCGTACTGAAAAGTGCAAGTTAGACGCGTCCAACAGTGAGAAAACGAAAGGGATTTTGTTTTTTTTCTACCCAGACAATAGACGATCACATTTCCCCCTTTGCCCCGCTTTGACCAGACACAAGAAGCTCAGTTATAACTGCAGACCTTTTAAGCTCCAATGCAAACAACACCCTTAGCTTAACTGAGCTGACTACTAGCTTACAGCAATATGTGGTAAACTGAGAGCTCATCCAAACAGATTGTTTCTTAGCTGATGGCTCACAATAAAGTTACATCTAAAGAAACCAATTAAAGTTCTAATTTTAACAAATGTCACAAAACCACAGTATTTCACTACAAAGCAGACCACTTAAAAGTTGTGAAAGCTAAATTTAATGTGAAAACCAAGACTGCTCTCAATATAGCCTAGCAAGATGACAGCAGCTGAAACAGAAAATCTAAGTTTTATTGACCAGAGATGCTTCATTTAAAGAAAATCAACTTTTATTTGTTTACACTAAATCCTGCCTGCTGAATCTACCATAAAATAAAGGGGATTATACTGATAAAATCTTGATGCAATGAAATTTGGAGATGGTGCCACATCAGAAGTTTGTGAATTTTAATTTCAAAGTCAAGACAAGCAAGAAGGAATTATAATTGCATTTTACACTGAGAAATGATCCATTTTGTCTACTGCAAAGTAACCTCATCCTGTGGGGAAACAAAGAGCAGAGTACCTCCACCGATCGGTTATTTGGTTACCATGGAGACTGAACATGGACTTGTGGATAATCATCATTACTAACGAGTTACACAGATGTCTTGCGCTCACCTTACTGTCTGGGGTCTTCTACAAAGAAACTCGATTTCCTACTTCGAAGTCAGCAATGACGTCTAGACATTGCTGACCTGTAACTGTTTTATTGTAAATTCTGAAAGTGAGATTAAAGTTTGGTACCAATTGTTAGTACTTTGTCTTTTGCACAACACAAGTACAAACTGAAAGAACCATTTCAGTGACATTTCTGAAATGACCAGGATGTAATGGAAAGTTGAAACAAACATCTTAATTTAGAGATGGCATCATAACGGTTGACCTATAAAAAGCCAAGTCAACTTCCTGAGTCCAGACTTTAAGGCCAAGTTCTAAATAACTTTAGTTCTTTAGATATCACACCAACTTTAGTTCTGTGAAATCATTGTCAATAAAAACACATCTTTGTATGATAAGGACAGCTAAACCAGAGACGCATGAACATCTAGAGAACATATCCACAAAAAAAAGTTCCTAAAGCCTCACTGCTTCAGATTACATCAACATGGATCAAATTGACAGAACAATTTTTATTACAACAGCAGAAAAATGACTAGAATACCAAAAGATTTAAACCACTTCTCCAAGTCTGATTAAAATCCCTTCAGACCGAGCCAAACCAGATTGTTCTGATTAGACATGTTTGGCTTGATCTTTTTTTTTGATTAGAGTATTAATCTGATTATAAGAGACCCACAAGAACCCATCTAGTAATGTCATCATCCATAAACAGTTCACGTGTTGTACTGACAGTTTTTGTAGAGTCATCACATTGGACTTTGCTGGGATTTTTCAGGCGTATTCACAGTCTAAAAATAGTCAAATGATGTTGCGGTTTGTGGGTTGGATATCAACCCTCGGACTACAACTCTGCTCTTTAGTCATTCAGGTTAATCCAAGATGAGCCATCTTTAAATCTTCCACAATTGGCTAGATAAAGAAAAACTATTCAGACCCCCGAGGCAAAGGACTGAAGAACGGGGGGTTGTTAATGCTCAAAAACCACCAAGGCAGCCTGTTGAATCCCTGTCTGCCCCGCCACCCCCCACCGGCAGAATTAATTAGGGGAGGCCATATATAAAAAGGGTGGACATCAGTGGAGCTTTTACCCTGAAAGATTCAATGAAAATGGAGCTGCCATTGTTAAATCAAAGATAAGGGGGACTGAGGAAGTAAAAGACAAATAAACTGAGTGACCCTCCCTGCCTGAACTTAGCATTAACTCCTAGAGAATGATAAGCTCCAATTCGTCAAGGGAGTGTTTTAAATAAAGGTGAGACACAAAGGGAAACAATAGGACTTAAGATCAAACAAAAACTGAAGGCATAGAAGTGTGACAAAAATAAGGAGTTACAACTAGAATGTACTAGTGATGTAATCCTGTACATTCTGAACTTTTTTCAGTTCTGAACAATCAAAACGACTAGGATAAGCCCCAACAGCTTCTCCAAGAGATTAGACAGATAGATGTTGGGATTTCCCATGACAGGGCTCTGGATGTAGAGACGTGAAATACGAGTGAAAGTGGGCAGAGTGGACGTCTCTTCTTCACTCATTGAAATCCACTCAGAGCAGCTGAAATATAGCCGTTCCCACTGCAGTGTCAGTAAGATACCCCCTTCCTGTTATTCTGCTGTCTGCTGCTTCCTGACTGAAACGCTCCCGGGGGTTCGCCTGCCATCACCAGCTCATCCCCCTTTCAACGTTTACATTTCCTGATGAGAAACTGTATAAATTAAAAAAAAAAAAAAAAGCTGTGACAAGCTTGTTTGTTATTTCTGAATGATCTAAAAATTTTCTTTCCACTGTATTTGATGGACAGATGCATCCTGTCAACATTTCAGCCTTATTTTTTGAGTACTGTGTTCATTTTATGGTTTTAGAGCTTCGTTTTAGTCTGTGAAAGGTAATTTTAACGAGATTTGGATTTAAGAAATCCTGGAATATTTGCTAAATGTTTTAAGAGTAAAATATAATTTAAAATAAAAAGAAAACCAGCCCAAACTGATCTGCTGATACAAGTTTAAGAACTATAAAAAAATAAATTAAAAAATTCTACTTTCTCAATGACTTAAAAATTAAACTGACTTTGATTTTGCTATAAAGATTAATCCAAGCAAAATCTTCTGAAAGGGATGAGTATATTTATACCTGCACAAAAGGTTCATAACATCAGCGAAAGCTCTGGTCTGGTTAAAAAAAGAAGAAGAAAAAAAAATACTCCATACTCTACATTATTTTTGATACCATGGCAACATGTTTTGAAGGTTCAGGGTTCTTTCTAATGAACAAAAAACAAAAAAGTGGATTGGAAAATATGGCAGTACTTAAATATCTAACTTAAGCTTCATTTCTTAGTTTGGAGACAAGTTAATATGAATAATATTCTTTTTTTTAATTTTATTTTACTTCTGATTTTTTACAAAACAATGAGCACCATACATAGACATTCAAGTCATACTTGAGACAGTACTTTGGAGAATAAGCACAAACTAATAAATGACAAAACAAGAACCAAAAATAAAACAAGGCACAAACAAAACCCAGCAATTATTTCCATAAATACGTGGATAAAAAGTAGGTAACTAAAAAATAAACAAACAAAGGTAACGGAAAGTAAATAAAATATACATTAGACAGAAAACAACTAAAACGGGCACCTAAGTGGCTTAATGTATTCTGTGCTACTAAAATTGTTAAGACTTAGATGACGGGTGTGTGCCATTACAACTGGGAAGTAAGGGGAGCACCACTCATGGGGTCACATCTGTTTGACCTTTCCAAGCTTCTGATCAAGCATACACGTATCTATGAATAATATTCTTTATAGATACGTGTATCCTTGATTAGGAGCTTGGAATGGTTGATTGAGCTGCTTGTATTGCTAATATTTAAACAGATTAGCTTGTAGTATTTCTGCAGCTAGCATTTAATATTTTGGTGGGTTTCTTCTATCCATCTGCCACATGGGGAAAGTAGCTCCAAACAGCAATCTTGAGTTAACCAGGTATTGATTATGGATAAATTAGCTAAAATTAATTATGGATAAATTAAACACGTTATGGATAAATGAGCTAAAACTAATGGGAAAAGACACAATTTAGTCACCCAAGATAAAACACACCAAGACAGTATTGTTGCATTGTAGAAAAGCGATTAAAGGACATTCTGACATAAACACTTGCCTTCTGGAAAAAGACTCCAGACATGAAATATGGCTGCATTTCCAACTATTGCTCAGATCTGACCAAGACACATAACTCCAAAAATGGTTTTCAGGTGTTATTCAGCTAGCTTGAGGTACTCTTACAGTTGGAGCACTAGATGATGAAAGAGATTTTCCCAAATTACATAACAGATCATGGCTCACCCTTTGATTTGGAATCCAGTATCCTTACTGGCTTGGCCCCCTTCAGTTTCGTGACAGTAGCCTGATATAAAATGAGTCACTGGGTGAGAGTAATCAGTTTCTCTTTTTGGTATGTTATGTTAGCAGTAAAATAAAATAGAGATCCAGGAAGAAGACCTCCCAGTTTTACCACACCAGATCAGATCCTTGTGTGTGTGAGCTGCTGTAGCCTGTAGCAGTGGCAGGGATCCACATCATAACTTTCTTACTCCACTGGAGAAAAATGTTCAGATAAACATTTTTAGCATCAGTAAAACCTAAGGAAGAAATGTTTAGCTGGTATAGGAATAAATCTGTCTTAGAAGAGTTTATATTCAAGTGAGTAACAAGTGGGATACAAGAGCACATTAAATACACCAAAGCTGCGATTCTGGTTCAATCCATGTGTTGATTTTTTTTATGGTGGTTGAAAGAGGACAGGCAAAAAAGTTGGTCTGAAATTTCTCAACCAACCAACAGTACTACACTTACAATAAAGCTCAAAAGTACTGATATTAAAGCAACTGAACCATTTTTATGAGAAAAAACAGCCTTTAACATGTTTCCTCTATTATTTTGATGAGGATCTCCAAGTCCTTGAGGTTGGAAGATCTAATTGCCATCATCCTAATCTTTAGCTCTTCCACAGATTCCCATCAGATTCAAATCAGCACTCTGGCTGGACCATTTCAAACCATCATTATTACTTTGTGTCAGCAGAAACCTGTTGGTAAAATTAAATTATTACTTTAAACTTGGCAAGGATATGAATAATTTGGGGCACAGCTGTTACTCAGATCAGGAGACTGTGATTACCAAAAGATTTGAACTATTTTTATACTCATTGACCTTTGCAAGCCCACAGGTGACGCATCAGGATTAACAAAAAGGTTATTTCCATAATAACCCTCGGAAAAGTTTAATAGCCACCAGATTCTCCCACTGAGGGGGTAAATGGTCAGTAATGTTTCTTTCAAATGTCACTTACTCTCATTTCCCAATATCATAATTGTGAAAAAAATAAACATAAATGTGTATAAATTCAGAAATATTACAACTACTACCTTACATTCCCTGCAGGAAGTCGTACCATAAACCATCTACTTAAATATGCAGTGATTTCACATTCAGACAAGTTAACTCTGCAGTTTAAGGAGTTCTTTTGTTTTGTTTTTAATCTAAGGGAGTACAGGAATTAAACTAGATTTAAAATTGCTATTGCTTATAAACAAAAGGTAAATTTACCCTAGTTGGTCTCATGAACAGTTTTAACAACACAGAATCCCTGTTGGGCTTAAGCACAATTTGTCATTTCATCTGCACATTCCGTCAATAAGCCTGATTCCCAGTCAACATGTATTAGTTGGCCCCAGATGGATTTTAATCCAACTAGATTTGTCCAAACTGGACTAAGGCTTACAGGTTAGATCTTGTCTGTGTTGACTAAATACAACCTGTATTACTCTATTGTATTACTAATTAAAGGCAACTCTGTTTATGTTGACTGTCCTATACGCTTAAGCTGACAAAATATTTATATTAAAGCACTGCAGTCCAATTATAGAAACAGAGCGTGAAGTGTATAAGGAAAAATTTATGTAAACTAAAACTTTTTTTGAAGATGATCCATCAACATCATGGTTGACTCTACTGGGCAGTGAATCTAAAAAGTCTGTATGAACTTGTTCACTCTTAATTTAAGAGCTAGATGAAGAAATGTTGAAAAACGTAATGCAGACTTACCTTTTTCTCAATGAGCAAAATAGTTCCCATTTTGACAGTGAAGATCAGTACAATAAAGTGACATATGTAATCTCCAAATAAATGCAAAGTTTCCAGATTACAATGTTCATCACAGGGTCTCCATTACTATAAAAAGGTGCAGAATTTTCCATTAAGTTCACAATATCCTATGAATAGATTTGGAAAAATATGTTAATGGATTTAGTAGCAAAATCCATTAACAGACCCAGTACAAGTCACAAAAGTGAAAAGATGCATGGTGAATTGCTAAAAGCTGCCAAGTTAAATACAAAAAAAATTAAGGTTTTTTACAAGGTGGTTAGAGACTTGAGAGAGATAAACACATCAAGCAATGATAATGATTTTGTATCCTCTCGAAAAATGTTCTGGAGTGGATTTTGTTTATCAGCAGGACTGATGAGACTCCTCTGCATTCAGAATATTGCTGAATGAGAAGAATAGAACATGCAGGCAATAAGAAAAAAACAAGATGTGAAGCACCAAAATCCATCTCCCAGTATGGTTACTCTTGGAGATTAGATGTATTCCCACTTAAAAGTCATTGGTTACTTTGCAGACATTAAGTATATAGACAGGTAATCTCTTCAAAGAGGTCAGGAGCAACTGAATCTCAGTAAACTGTTTGGCACATAAAACAATCCATCTCTGCCAGGATACAGCAACCAACGCACTAAATTCCTGAGCCTCTGACAAATACAGAAAGAGAGGTATCATGTTTACGTCGCAGCTCCAGCATGTCCCTGTGAGTTTTAGCAAGGCAGACTTGTCAAATGAAAAGATCTGGAACAGATGCTGGAAGAACCTTAGGGCAGACATAGTTGCATAGTGTGTAGAGGTTGTCCAATAACATGGAAAGTTGACTAGCTCTGAACCAGCACAATGTTAAAAGAGAGGAAAATGAAAATCTATCTCAAGCATTATTAATAATTTTGTTGAAAAAAATCCATGATGTTAACCTAAGAAATCTAACTGATGCACCAACAGTATCCAATTAGCATAACCCTGCTTTAAAACTGCAAGTTGCAAGTCAGTTGTTTATGTTAAACAACTGACTACAAGCCGAGCTTTCTGTCCAAGCAGAATGCCCGACTAAAAAGCTAATATCTTGGTAAAATTTAAGGCCACACTTTTCCAGATCTCAACTCTGCATAAGGAAGGGACGATGTTTAAAAAATGGAAGAAGAAAATAATCAAACATTAAATAAAGTATTTATATATTTGCAAAGTAATTCAGTTATTCTGGTCTAGATGCATTTCCATAGCCTTCTCAGTGTTTCTGTGACACACCAGAACCTTTTCACCTGAGATAAATATAAATTTTCTTTGAATCCCCCACCGTTTTTTTGTTGGGTTTTTTTGGCAGAAACTGCATTGAAATGCACTGACGATGGGAGAGCTAAACAGCTGACTGACACATTTCTTCATCCTTCCTTTCTTCACGACATTCCTTTGCCTCCAGCTGTTTGGAATAAGGAGGGGTCCGTTGCCATAGCGACCCACACCTTTTATATATTTTTTTTCGGGCTGTCCTGTCTGGTCCTGTTAAAGCTGTGGCTTTCAGATCCAATGAGTAAAGCTAGGAGGTAATGAGCTCCACTATGTGCGAGTCTTGAATCAGAAAACAAGGCCAAACCTGCCCTGAACGGCGACAACCAGTGTAATCTGAAATCATTCCCAACGCAAATCAGGACTGAGCTTAATTTTTCTGACATCCGATTTGAAGGATGTCACCGCTGGACCCTCTGGAAAAGTGTTAGTCACTTCTAAACGCTGGGTTGTGACATAGAGGAAGACACCTGGGAAGATTTCACTAAATGATGATGCAGGTGAACTCATCAAGGTTACAGCCAGTCATGCTGTGACTAGGAGACACAGAATGCTGTTGGGAGCTGATATATGGTTTGAGGAGACTCCAGGCAGGCCTGTCTGGAAACAAAAGGGTTTAAATGGAGTGCAGGACTGGCCTGAGAGTCTGCGTCTGCCTGTGTGCAGCTGCCAAGGCGCTGACATTTCAAAGGGAGCTTTTGGGAAAACTTAAAAAACTAAAAAAAAAGAATATAAAAGTTCTTTTTTTCTTTCATTTTCTGAGTAAAAATTCTTCCATGTGTTTAAATCTGTTCAGCGGGTGGAGTGAGTGAAAGTCGAGGGATACTTATGTCCTTTACTCGAGTCAAGCCAAGGTTGACTAAGGGAGTTCATGGAAAGTGTAAACAGCAGAGTCCTGTAGGTCAGGATTGTCACAACATCGCCCCCTGCTGTTTAAAGCTTGATACGGACAGAACATGTGAACGCTGGTATCTACAAACTTGCACCATTGCACAAAGGAAATGATTTTTCATCAACTGGAAACAAAACTAATCTGACTCAACGTTTACTACTCCCTATCAAAGTAACAGAATCTCAAACATTTTATGAAGTTGTGACATAATGTAATATCCCTTAGATGAGGCTAAAGTGCAGTTTTACTCAGGGTTTTCCCTTCTGCTCTTATAGCTTACAACAGAGGAATGTCATTGGTCCTAACAAGTCTGTTGTCTTAAAATTTTTAATAAACACTGTGAATAATATTCATCAAATAAGTAGAAAAATATCTACAACTTTAAACAATGCTAACAGATTTTTTTTATGCATGTTTTTAGGGATATCCATCACATTATACCAAAACAAAAAACTGCTCTGTAGAAGTTTTGTCTCGCTACTGATGTTGATGCTAACCTGACAAGAGCAATACTGATAAGGTATTGTCATATTCAGTAAATTATAATTGAAAAGTTCATTTATTTACCAAGTGAAAAAATTACATAAACTTATTTCACAGTGTTTTAAGTCTTACATCTAAAGAAAACATTTAAGATCAGAATTTGACTAAAAATGATATTTCTAATATGGAAAGATGGTTTTAATAAAAAAAACAGGTTCACTACCTGACAAATGAGCCGCACCGGAACATATTTTCTAATTTTTTGAAGATGACTACAGCTCATGTTCTAACCATTTGGTTTGTCATTATTTACTTTAGAGACCATCTTAAACAGGCTTTAATTGGTGAATAACGCATTACTTTTTTGTCCTTTTTTTCGCCATTTATTAAAGGGAGGGTATAGAAAATAAAATCTGAGGTTATATAATGTTATGTCATCAAAAACATACTTTGAGTGTAACTTGGACTCACACATGAATACTGGTCTTGTAATCTTTGAATCTCCCATGGCAACCAGTAGCCAATGTTTTTACCAAGCTTTTCAGGCACTTTTACATCATCTTACTCTACTGTGCTTCCTGCAACAACTGAAGAAGTTAGAGGGTCTTAGGGTTGTCAATCAACCTTGTGGATGTGATGTTAAATGTCCCAATGGCAGAGAAATAACTCACAGTTACAGGAAAACAAATCATCGGTGGCCATGCTTAACAGCCTTATAATTCATGACGGATTCTGCAGAAAGAAGATGTATCGTAGCAAAGCGAAAGCAAGGGGTGAGCGCCACACAGACAGGCATGATTGACAGCACTAAGGCCTTCCTCTTGGCTCTGATTGGTTGTTTGGCACTGGATTGTCTCATGCTATATTGCTATTAAATAGAGACAGTTTTAACAAATATGTAGAAAAATATTTTTTCTAAAAGTTGCATACTGTGGGCCAGAAGGCCAGAGTAGTCAGCGGCTAATCTTAAATAAAAATATGCATATCTGTCCCTCTGTGCTGGTGTACTTTGCTTTTTTCTTTTACATATTTTTGCTCTTTTCTTAAATCTCTAAAGTCTGTATGTACTGTAAGATTGTGAAAGCAAAGTAAAATTCCTTGCTTGTTTGCACAAACTCGGCCAATAGAACTTATTTTAATAGTTTTATACTGGCCATGATCTGAACAAGAAAACAAATCTTTTCCAAGCACAGAGTAGACTGGCAAGCTATTGAAAATTATTGTTCTGAGTACCCAAAACTGGTGAAAATTGGGTGATAATTGCCAAGAAAAATGGTCTCCACCATCTACCAGCAGATAGGAGTAGTACTACTGCAAATGAGGTACTTTTTTTTTTTTTATCAAGTGTCTCATTAAATAGTTTATGCCCAGATAAGAAAAGAAAAATGAGATAAATAGAGCAGACTGATGAGACGCCAGGAGTCCTGGAGGGAGGAAAAGCAGGGGAGTCTAACTGCCATCATACCGACTGATGAGATGCAGCATTCACCGTTGGTCCCCTTCCCTCTGTCTGCAGTCAACACAGGAAAATGTCTTTCCTTAATCTCCTTACATAATAACATCCACCCTGACCCAGACCAAGGAGAATGTCCTGCACCTCATTCACAACTCTCCACAAAAATATAAAAAAAGCAGGGAATCTATGAAGAGGGGAGGCTGGAGAGTCTGAAGTGATTTCATCTTTCAGGAAAACTAGATTTTAGTGTCTCAGTAATGTGGAGAACAGAGAAACAGGCAGTTCAGACTGAGCACTTTGTTTCTTTTTCCTCCCCTTTCTTTTCTATTATTCTTAGTTGCCATGGAGAGAAACTATATATAGCCAGCTCTCTCCCAACAGGCTGTCTCAATTCAAAAATCTTTTCTCCGTCATCTTCTCTTCCCATTGTTCCTGCAAAGAAGACAGCAGGAGACAACGTCTCGATTCAATGAGAAAATCCTCCCAATGCCTGGTCGTAATGGCAGGAGGGGGACATCCAGGCGGAGCAGACAAACCAAAACAACCCAGACTGACGGACAATCCAGACACTATGGCGGTTTCCCCTGGCCTGTCTCCCGTTTTCAGAAACCAGTGGCTTCAAAGGAATAATTCATTTCACAGTCTGGTGGCCAGACACAGAGCCCCAAGACTTTCACCCCTTCAAAACACCTGAAAGAACAAAAGCAGCGTTGGGACTCTGCTTCACCTTTTTCACTGCTGATACAACACACAGTGAAGAGGCCAAATCACATCTGCCTACATCCATCTTTTTCTATCCGAACCACTAATCAGTGTCCGATCCAAACCAAAACAAGTTTTACCATTAAGTCTGGTTCAGTGCAGACTTGAATGGAGTCATGGAAAAGTTATGGTATGATTTTAAAAAGCTGGTCATTACTTTGTCAATTTTTAATCAAGGAAACCACTAATTATAAAAACAGTGTGCAACAATTACAGAAAATATGCAACAATTACTGACATCTAGTGGTAAAG
The DNA here is from genome assembly GCA_903066825.1 of Alfaro cultratus. Taxonomy (NCBI): domain Eukaryota; kingdom Metazoa; phylum Chordata; class Actinopteri; order Cyprinodontiformes; family Poeciliidae; genus Alfaro; species Alfaro cultratus. Next base: position 3,238 of record CAEFZX010022801.1, on the reverse strand, counting down.
TGGGAGATTGCTATCATCTAAACTTACATTCATCAACTACCCAGAGTAGACAGAACTTATCAGTAGACAGATGTGAAGTTATACTAACTAAATATGTGCACAAGCTGTTTCTGCAGCCAAAAGCTTTAATCGACAACAATGAAGGAAGACGTGTAGTTAGTCTTAATAAAAGAGATTGAAATTTACTGCAACTTTTTTCCCCCCAAATTTGTTTTTGGTCAAGGACTGAAAACCTGGGATGTCATGGACTGATTAATACAATGAATTTAACTGTTAATTTTTATTTCTTAAACCTTAAACATGCATGTCTTATCTGCCGTAAGCAGCACTGCTTACCTTTTTTCAAAAACCATTTCTTTTGTGGTGCAGCCCAACTTTAACATGGATAGGGATTTTCCTCCCAAGGTTTTTTGAGTGAAGGCAAATGTACACAAAAAAGTAGAAAATTGAGAGGAACATCTAAATACAATTCCGTTTCCATTGTGTTAAAGAGCTAGTCAACAGATTTGGTTCATTTGCAAGTGTCACAACTTCAAACCGTAGCTAAATTTCAAACCAGTTACTCAGTAATTACAGAATTCAACACACTATTAGTCATCAAATTAAATCTCTAAACTTAATTCTGCTGCCTTTCTGGACATTGGACCCAGAATCTGCCCATCATCAACACAGCAGTTGTGTTGCTTCAGTTAAATCTGAGGCCATAGTGTTAGATTAGCATGAAAACTAAAAGCTGATAAAAAAATAAAAAAAAGACAACTACTTTTAAACTGTCCAAACTGCAACCTGATTCAATCCCCTGAAGACAGTCGTTGGCTCCAGATAAGGGACTTCTTGAATCATTAAGACATTCTCTTACGTTGACAAAGTGCTGCAGTTTGTCTGTGCTTGAAGAGAGATGGACCAAAGATACAGTCTATATTACATAAATCAAAGTCAACAAATTCTCCACTCTATCTAAAATCTTGAAGCCAAAAATGCCACAACATCCAAGTGAAAGGTTTATGGCAAACTTCTCACTGCCATGCAAATACGTTTGGTAGATTTATGTCCTTGAAATTTAAGAATCTTACCTTAGAGGCCCTTCGGTGGTCAGGACACTCGGGGTGCTGACAAACCACCCAGTCTTCTTCCTGGACGGGTTTATCATCTGAAAGAAAACACATGGGTCACTCTGACATTTCTTTATGAATAAAAACACATTAAAATCAGTCGCTCAGCAGCCTTAACTTCCACCAGCACACCTTTCTTGGTAGGGATATAAGAATACATTGCTAAGTTTAAGACTAAAAATGTGTGTGTTTATACGACGGTGAAGTGAGTAGAAAAAAATGGAGAGCAGTTGTAAGCACAAGAAAGTCATCGGTTAGTCAGAGAGGCCGAGTGTATAAAAGTAGAAGAAATTGGCTAAAGCGATTTCTTGATGGAAAGGTAAACAGAAGGAAAAAGGATGGGATGTTTTCTGGAAGAACATCAAAGAGAAATAATGACTAAAGAGACAGGAAACAAAAAGAGTAAATGAGAGGAAGGCTGGTCTGCTTATTGTAGGAAAGTGCCCTCATCATGGGGGAGCTTTCTGCTTTCAACTGCACGACAACAAATCACCATTGTCAAATAAACCCCTAACATCGATTTGACTGGCTGCATTGAGGCCACGATAAAAGGCAGTGTTTACATCTGCGTCTTCTACACGTACACAAAAGATAACAATGTCATAACAGAGACCCTGAGTGCACCGGTATTTATTGGTCCGCCAAATGAGCAAAACATAACAGGGGGAAAGGAGAAAGTAAGAGCAGAAAAGTGAAGTAGAGATTGGCATGGGACTGGCAGTAAAGGTGCCAATTGCAAAGGTTCTCAAATTTCCAAAAATTACGACTAAAACCCTCCCAGTGTGCCAAGATGGTTGGTCATTGCAATACGAGTGGTGGAATAGCAGTAGCTCTTTTGTAATGAAGATGGAGCGCTTCGAGAAAATGAAGTCCCTTTGTGGCTGTTCTTTAAGGCCAAGAAGAACAATAATGCATCAGCAAGAAGGAAATGGTCAAAACTCTGTGCTGCTGCAAACGGAAAATGTCACCTTTAGTCATGCAGTTGGATTTAACAGCCCTTGTAGGTCAGGGGAAAATGGAAAAACATTGTAATTGGTGCATATCTTTCAATCCTTGGCCTCCCCACAGGAACGGGTCAGCCAGCCTACATGTTAACATGCTAAATAACAGTAAAAACAAGCCTAAGTAATAATGATTGATGTGAAAATACAGCATATGAATACAAATCCACTGAAACCTTTTTTGCACACCAACAATTTCAACCATTGTTCCATTCTCAGCGCTCACTTTCACAAACAAAAACTTTATTTTGTTACCACAAAAGTCAGTGTAATTTATTTAGATTTTATGTGATTATATGCAGTGGCTAGAGTGTGACATGTTTTTATTTTGACAAGTTTTGTCGAGTACGGCGGTGAAAATAGTTTTACGTATTTCAAGACTCGACTTTCCTTTAAGGAAAAAAAAAAAAGGACAGATGGAGAATATGACACTTTTTTAAATTTTTTTTTAAACAGACTAAAGTGAAACAATGAATGCTTTAGTAATGAAGCATGTGCCCCGACCGTTGGACAAATACTTTTACTTGCACTGTTATACTAATATGGTAATGTTCAGACACTATTCAGTAAATTGAATTAAAACACCCTTAAAGAAGATGAATAGTGGAAGGGAAGTTGTTCCCAATAACCGTCATGTATCCAAGAGGATTCATCCTCGTTTGAACATCAGCCCATTAGACAATCACTGCAATCATGCAGCCAAGACCTAAACAGCAAGTTGGCCAAGCAGCAGATCTAGTCTCAGATCCCTGCCAGTATATGAGCTAAAAGCTTTCTTTGAACACCTTTCAGTAATCCAGCTGAAGCAGTCTATTTTATCTGACTTCAACCACCTTCTGGGAAGAGGTGAGGGGGGGAAATGTCTCTCCCGTGTCTCCACTCTGCTGGAAGAAGGCCGAAATGCACTCTCAGTCATGACTACGGCCACTGCCAGACGGCTTCAGGGATAATGGTTCCCTGTGGGTTTACAAAAGCAGCCGGCTGCAGAAGGAGCCTCCAGCTTTTATGAAGTGTTTCCCAAAGATCTAGACCCTTCAGTATCACAGCCAAACTTCACAGCTATGCACGAAACAAATGCTATTTGGCCTCACTGGTGACATATCAGATCACAGCGATCTGGAAAAG
>CAEFZX010022798.1:0-29706 GCA_903066825.1 Alfaro cultratus | reverse complement strand
AGGAAATCTACTTAAGAAGGATGTTCCACATTATTAAGCAGGCCACAGGTTTCAAGCAATATGGGAAAGAGAAAGGAGCAATATGGGAAAGAGAAAGGATCTCTCTGCTGACGAAAATCATCAGATAGTGTAGTGCCGTATGACAAGGTATGAAAACATTAGATATTTAACGAAAACTGAAGGGTTATCGTACTGTGAAGAGATTTGTGGCTGATTCAGAACAAAGATGAGTTTGTACAGATAAAGGCATAATGAGGAAGACAAATTCATCGGATTAAGAGAGCAGCTGTTAAAATGCCCTTACAAAGCAGCAAACAGTTATTTGAAGTTGCTGGTGCCTCTGGAGCCTCAAGGTGGAGGATCCTCCAGAGGCTTGCGGTGCATGAACCTACTATTGGGCCCCTAACCAGAGCTCACAAGCAGAAACGGTCGCAGTGGGCCCAGCTGTACATGAAGATTAATTTTCAAACAGACTTGTCTACAAGGTCTATATATGTCTACAATTTTAGTGGTGCTGCTGTAATTTTGAAAACTTCTAGATCAACTACTTAACATTTCAGCAAAGTTTCAAGATCTAAAAAGTTCTTTCATGATAATAGTTTAAGTATGTTTTAGTGTTTAGTGTTTTTTAGTGTCTTTGTGTAAATTAGATTTTTTTTAGGGGATTTTAAGGTAAACAAATGTGAATGTTATAGCTTCTGCTGGCTGAAACATAATCATGACTTAGTTGCCTAAAACCCAAATTATTGGACTGAATGGTAACATAACAGTCTGAGCATTTCACTGGGTCAGACTGGCTTCAGACAGTTTGAACTGGTTTTAACCAGCAGCCTGAGAGATAGACTGTAAACAAAACAAAACAGCAAGATGCAACTTTCAAAATGCCATACAAAGACGAATGAGTAGTGTCAAAATGTTGCCAAAGAAAATGATTCATTTTCGAACAAGATCTACTATTCTATGCAGAGATTGGTGAACAGTAAGCTGTAACAGAATGAAACAAATCATGCACAACTCTTCAGCCCTGTCTCCACCAATAAAAAAATCATTGGGATAGTTTTAAAGCTTCAACTAGCTGTTATTTTACCTCAAACAACAAGAGATCTCTGATCCCCAGAACTGTTACAGACATTAATACAACCAACAAAGAGCCACTTCTGTCCTAAACAAAGTTATAGCCTGAGCCATTATGTTTTATTGTTACCCATTTCTTTAAATGCTGCAAAGCTTTGAAAATGAAAAAGCCTTCCCCACCCAACAAATCCACAGAGCTCAGCGCTGTGGATTTGTGGATTCAGCAAAACCCAGGCATTACCATTGTTACCACCATGACAACATATTTTTTTGTTGGAGAGTCCTGCAAAGGCTTCAGCAAAAATGTCCTGTTTATTATGGAGAACAGATATTGACATAAAAATTCACTTTAACTTCATACCAGAATATGTAAGGCTTGCAATTACTCCCACATCTGTATTTTGTCATTTGTATAGTCAGACTTGTTTAAAAGGACTTAGTTATTTTTTTATAGAGATTAAATAAATAGAATAATGGAGTCAATTATTGCTTATTTCTTGCATGGAAAGGATCAAGCAGATTTTGCATCGTCTTTAAAATCTGTTTTACTTTCCAACATTTGTTTGTGTGCATACAGCGGGGGACAGAGAGAGACGCCTAGCAAGTCGACACTTCCTCCCTTATTTTATGCATAACCAGCTGATTTCTCATGTTGTTCCCCAGTCAAAATGATAACAACTCTGTCATATGACATTTAAAGTAGGGATACTCTCCCTGCTTGAAAATGTACAACAACAAGTGGCTGTTCTGTTGTTTTCATTGGAAGTTGTCGCTGCCTGTTGCAAGATCTGATTTGGGATTTATATTGAATTGTTGGACCATGATGAGGCATTTAATTGATGTTATTTTTTCAGTGATGTAATTTATGTTAAGAAAGATTATCACTCTCTCTGATTTAATAATAAAGCATAAGTCAGAGTAACTGAAAAAAATGCACTTTTTAAAGCTCAAAATGTAGAGTGCTTCTCCAACTTTAGTGGCAAAAATATGAACATTTTTAAGATGCAACATGTTGGGGGGTGAGATTTTATGTGAGAGCAGCACTAAAACAAACTGCTCTCTTGCTGCAGGTTTTTGAAGATATAATTGTGTCAGATGTAGCAAAGTGAAAGATGCCTTCATCTCTCTTTCTTTTTACCTCATAGCTGCTGTATCTTTAAGGCCTTTCCAAGCTCTGTCTTAATTGTTCTGGTATTTTTAAAAGGTCTAAATATACTAACATTTCTTTATGTCAGTCTTTTCTCTTTCTGACCTCAGTTGCTATGTGAACTATTACTTGTACTGTATTGTGTACTATGATGTGCCTGCATTGTACTGATAACTACACATCTGCATTTTCTAATCTAGAAAACCCACATTTGAAATAGATCTATAAGACAAATGAACAGTACCATAGTTAGTTTGTAGGTGAGAGCAAACTGCAGACAGCAGACAGGGCAAACCTTTAAGTAAAATTTTCACTTTGCTTCCTTCCACATTCATGTTTTTATAGACTGAACAGATACTAACACAATACATGCAGAGATTTCACTTTAGATTGGACATAGAAAATAAAATACATCAAATTTCTTTCTTATGCATTTCTTTTAAGATGTTAGTTTTCTGCTTAGACTTAAAAACACTATGTTGCAAAAAGTATTTGCTCTCCTACCTTTGCAGACATTTGAAATTGTCTTCCTATTCCTAAACCATAGGGTTTAAAATGAATTCAGATCACCCTTTGCATCTGTAGCAGCTTCAGATCATCTGGGAAGACTTTACATAAGATTTAGATATTGTTTTATTGTACTTTAGACCATTCTTCCAATATCGCATTACTGAGGTCAGACACTACTTTTAGAGAATACCTAGCTTACAGTCTAATTCATATCAGAGCTGTTCTGTCGGGTTGAGTTGATTCATAACTCCAAAGCACAGGTCTTCACTGCTCTAGAGTCCAGTGTTGGCTTGCTTCACACCACCACTACTGAGGTTTTTCATCATCTTTGATTCTGTAAGACATGAGTGCAGCTGCTTGTTCATGGAGACCCACTTCACAAAGCTCTCTAAATGAAGTTTTTGAGCTAATCTTTAGGCCACATGATATTTGGAGGTCTGTAGTGACTGTCTCTGCAGAAACTATCTTCAGCATCTGCTATCCCCTCTCTTTGATTACAAGACTCACCACATCATGGCCATTTTTGTATAACACCGATAACAGCTGACTGGTGAGTATTCAGTAGAGAGAAAATATCACACTCAGATTGACTGTATGCCTTGCAGCGATATATTCTTTCACAAATGTTGAAAGAAGCAGTCTGCAGGCCTGGGTCCGGCGTTAAATCCCGGACCCAGGATTGGAATCACCCAACTGCAAGGTTATGATGGGGTGAGCAAACTCTATTTGCAATATTTTGTATTTTTATTTAATCTTAGATAAGTAAGATTTATGCAGCTTGGATTTTGCCCATTTGGAGAGTATCAACTTCAACATGTTTTTATTAAAAGCAGAAATATTGAAACACAATTAAACAATTAGAAAATCCATTTTATTGTTATGTTTTCTGTGTTCAAAGTCTCTTGAAATAGGGGAAGAGAACATTGCAACCACATGCCTGGAAACGTTTGTGTTTTTGATGTTGATTTGCACTACTGCATTTGGTTCCTTACAGAATGTTACTGTTTTATGTTCAATGACTGTTTTTTTAATTGTGTTGGGGGCATAACCCATGTATTTAGGCATGTTGCATAAAGTAAACAGTTTTAAAGAACTCAGTTCACATTCTGTTAACTTTTTAACCAGGAATTCTGCCTAAAGGGTTAAATATTTCTTTTTCTATGAATCATGTTTTCACATTGTTTCCAAATAGGCTGGTTTTGTGGCGGAACAGAGAGCCTATTGTTGAACTCGAATGAAATCTAAATAGATACCAGAATGTAAAGTGAAGCATTTTGCATTTTCTTTTTTATTTATGATGTACCAATGCCATGAGAAATGTTGGCATAAACCTGCCCTATAGTTCTTCTGAAATAAAAATCCTCATTTTCACTGTAAAAGCACAACACAAACATGTCTATCATTTTACTGTAAATTGTTTGCTCAGATTAAAATGATCATGTGAACTCTCACTTGTCATGGTCTAAAACTGGCTGTAAATATGGCAAAAATAAAAAATAAATCCTTCAAGGTCCTGGCATGTTTTTGTTTGTAAAACATTCTCGTCCGTTTGACCTGTTGGACCTTAAAACGTGCTCCTGTGTCAGTTGTAAACCGCTGTGTTATGAAAACAGCAACTGGGATTTATATCTGAACAACAGGCTTAGAGAATGAAGGTGGGCAATTTTTCCCTACAGAAAACATTGTGTGTGTGCATGTGTTGTAAAGTAGCTCAAAATCAACAACCTTTCACCATTTCAACTGGTGAGAGTGTAACCTGCATGTCTGTATTGGGCTGTGTGACGGTCGAGATAAGACAAATGTGAAATGTATCTTATCTTGGTCTGGAGGAGTATTGCACCAGCATCAGATCTAGAGATTTGTCACAATTCACTACAGCTCTCCCTGGGACACATATTAATCTAGAAGAATCAATCTCCAGACAAGTATTCAAAGTCCAGACACGTAGAGACATTAGTAAGCACAGGGCAACGTTTTATGATTGTATATCGAATTAAATTTCATTTAAAGCAGTTACTTTCCTGCATGTAACCCGGCTTTACAGACATGAACACTTTATTTATTTTGATTTAAATAAAACATTTATGGCAGAGAGAAAATCATTTGGCAGGCAGCATATTATTGCCCTAATTCCCATTTGAACCACTGACATGTGGCCCAGTTACTGGGTTTCCATTTAACTTGCTGTCTAATAAAAAAGCTCACTGCCCTCAAATACCTGACACACATATGTGAGATAATTGTGTCACAAGAACTGACACAACGTAATGCAATATTAAATGCATTTTTTTCTTGACATGCACATATATATATATATATATATATATATATATATATATATATATATGTATATATTAACAACAGGCAAATCAGACTACTATATATGTAAACAATTCCATTAGGTTTTGGGTGTTTGATTTTGGTAATACTAACTGACCTAAACACAGAAGAGAGAGAGAAAAAATGTTTTTATTCGTGTATGTAAACTTCTGGTTTCAGCTGGATCTATTTTGGTGGTGTGGTAAACTTTTGCTTCTAATATACATATTTCCAAGGCCACGTTTGTTTAGCTAGCTGCCATTTACTGTAATGTGACCTTAACTGTGAGCACATCAGCAGACATCTCCCTAAAAATGACACATCACACTGTTGTTATTTTAGTGCATCTATACGACACCATCAATGGTAGTTTTCCACCCTCAGGAGGAGGATTAACTGCTGAATGGAAGAGTACGGACCACAGCAGGTGTGGGGGGAATATGTAAATAGTGGCGGTTCTCGCGCGCTGATTGGCTGTCGTTGAGTGACTGCGTGGGATCTGATTGGCTGGCTTGAGGAGGCACGTAGCGCGGGGGGGAAATATGCAAGCGGCACGCTGTAGCACGAGAACACCCAGTCCCTGCGTAAACTGTGACGTAATAGGAGGCAGGCTGGATATAAAGTGAAATGCCTCGAGGTGCAATTCAGTAGAGACAAGAGGAGAGAACAGCATCAGGACTACAAATTGAAATACTTTTAAAAACTTTATATCTATTGGAGTTTCAGCTCTTTATATCAACTGACGTCTGGGAAGACTGTCGAAAGAAGAAGAAAGGATGAAATACATTATAGGAATTGGCGGGTAGGTGTCCTTTACTTTACAAATAAGGAACTTTTTAAAAATGTATATTTATATAACTATACATTCTTTGTAATTCCTGCTGTAAAAGTTGCAGCAAAGTTAAAACTTACTTGTAGGAATGCTGAAACAAGCCAGTCGGTGCTTTTGTTTTTATTTAAAGGAACATATGTAGTTGTTTAAAAAAACAACAACAAACTGTATATTTAAAATTTAATCTGTCTCTAATTAAAGTTTTTGTAAGTTTATGGTTGATGTCACCTTAATGTCCACATGTTTTATCAGCCGCCCGCCGGAAAGAAAAAATAAAGTCACATCCGGTTTGGTTTGTTGTCATAAATCGAGCGGGACTTTTGAAAATTCACCGCGTGATTTTCTTCAAAAGTGGAGGGAGATCTATCTATTTCACCTACAACCTCTACATTATTTAACTTTATTGTGTTTATCAGTTACTTTTTATTTAGGCTTTCTAGTCAGGAAGTTGTAGGTTTTTATTGGATTATAGAAAAACATTTTTGTTGGATTATTACATAAACAGAACATTGTCATTTTTATTTTGAACTCTGTTTGTTTATATAATTGAAACTCTTAAGCTTGAAACAATACTAATTAGTAGAATTAACAGATATTTTAGAGAAAGTTGCCTTTTTGAGATTGAAACCTAAAGTAGAATCTAAACAACACACACAACATAACTGTTATTTATCAGCTATTTCAACCACAATCTGACCTTTAGAAGTGAAGCAATACTCATTTTGTGTTTTTTTTTGTTTGTTTTTACAGGGTTACTAATGGTGGTAAAACCACTCTGACTAATAAACTGATCCAGACTTTGCCCAACTGCTGTGTTGTGCACCAGGATGACTTTTTCAAGGTGAGTCTCACCAAGTGATTGGTTAAGTTTATTGTGATAATTTGGCATCTTTTCCATTCATTGCTACTGCTGAGCTTTGTCTGTAATCAGAGTGGGAGGTTTGGCTTTTGGAAGCCTTCCCTTCCCCCCATTTCCTTCATTCCCATGCAATTCCTTTTCTATGTTGATCACATTTTCTTTGTTTTTAAGTTTCCTATTATTTGCTTTTATTCTTAGCCTCTTCTAATCATCTAACTTAATACTAAATATTAAACTTTTCTTCTTTTTATCTGTCCTCCACAATATTATATTTGCATACTAACTCTTGCTTAGTTTTATGCATGCCATCTGCTTTGTGCCTTCTGTTTCTGCCTTTTCTTCCTCACTCGTTTAGCCTAACTTTTGTGGCATGTGAGTGAGATCTGCAAGTGTTCAGAACCGTGAGGTTCCAGCAATGTTTTATTGGTGACTGTTATTTCAGAAACCCGATCAAATAGAAGTCGGGGAGGACGGCTTTAGGCAGTGGGATGGTAAGACTTCACTGAAGACTGCCAGTGACTCATATTTGACCTTATATCTAATGTAGTAGACCCCATCCTCCGCAGTTGCATCAGTTAGAGCTAAAACATTCATTTGTAGTAACATCCAAGCAGCAAACACATTTGTAAATCATTACAGGTATTGTTGGGATTTTTTTCTAACTTTCTCTTGTTGTTTCTATTATTTTCTTTCTTTCTTTCTCTCTGACTGTCTCGTGCTCCACAGTGATCACAGCTATGGACATGGAAGCCATGACCAACACGATAAAAGGCTGGATCGAGAACCCGGCAAAGTTCGCCCGCTCCCACGGTGTCGCCCTGGCTCCTGTTCCTGACGTGGCCAACCCTGACGAACAGATCCACATTCTGATCGTTGAAGGCTTCCTGCTCTACAACTACCCGTAGGTTGATTGAGTGTTTATTTTCGCATGGCTGACTGTTTATTTGAATCGAGTTAGAGATGTAGATCTAGTTTGTTCTTGCTGTGAATGCAGCAGCCATCTTGACTAGGTTCCAGCTTCTATGATGCAGACTAAAAGAAGTGCCAGAGATTGAGCCATCTTGGTTCTCTGAAACCCAAAGATTCATGATTGCAGATGTTGCAAGGGTGTCGTTAGTTCTGTTGGGTCACGTGCTAATTTTGCATGCTCCCATTGGTTCATGCTCACTAGCAAGCAGATTTGAGTTTGGTCTGCAGGTAGAGATAAGGTTTTCAGCAGAAGGAGGCTCTGAGTGGTCGTTTGCAGTCACAGCAGGGTGGTGGGTACTCAGTGTACTAGTGATGAGTGTCAAACATGCTGCAGAGACATAGATAAAGGACAACTTGAACAGTTGTATAACTCTGCTCTTTTACATGGAGGATGTTATGTGATGTGCGGTCAACACCTCTGCTTCTCCCCTTTAGGCCAATGCTGGATGTTTTCAACAAGTGCTATTACATTGCAATCCCCTATGAGGAGTGCAAAAGAAGGAGAAGGTGAGCTAATTTTGTGCTCTCACAGTGTTCTACATTAATCTTATTAATTTATTAACTTACTTTATGTATTATTATGATTTCAGTACCAGACAGTACACCGTCCCTGATCCTCCTGGCCTGTTTGACGGTCATGTGTGGCCCATGTACCTGAAGCATAGAAAGCTGATGGAAGACCTCGGTTTGAGTATCGGTACGATGCGATCACTGTCCATATTTGTAAACCAAATCTCATTGTAGTGTTCCACCTGTCTGTGGTTGGAATTTTTATCAGTTTTTGGTGTAAAAATACGTTTTGTGTTTTGTTGCAGAGTACCTTGATGGTTTGAAATCCAAAGAAGAAATCTACGACCAGGTGTATGAGGACATTCAGAACAACCTGCTCAATCGTTTATAGGTAAGAAGGAAGGATCTGAAGTTGTAATGGAAAATTTATTTAAATATTTATAACATTTTGCATGTAAAATGTGAGACCTGATCTAACATGCATTTTATTTTTTTGTTTTGCAGCAGGAGGACTTCTTCACACCTGTACAGATTTTGTAAATAGCCAATGATTCTTTTTTATAATGTGTAATTTTATTTTATTTTATTTTTTATTTTGTACATAGAAAGGAGCCATGTTAACTTATGTTGTTTTTACCTACTTCTCATGAACAAAATGTTTTTGTTTCATTAAAAGTTGACTGGTCATTATTTTTGTCATTCAGTTGACCATTGTTGGACGACTGGTCTCTACCAGTGTCTCCTTCCAATAAACTCACAAGTTTCTGTTAAATACAGATCATCAAAACACCTTTGTGCTTTTTGTTGTGTCTGTTTTACTATCAACATTTCTACTACTTAAATTAGGGTAGAAAAAGAAGTTTTAGTTTTCTGTAATTGTATAAATGGTGGTATTTCAGAGATCAAAACCGATGTGAAAAACTTCCCCGTCTCTTTCAGAGTTTTTGACAGTTAATTATAACTGCTGATTTTCTTTTTGTTTGCCATTAATAAGTCATACTGATTAACTCTTTGTAACATGAAGTGCAATATATCCCTCTACATACCTAAAACTCACTTTGGAAATGTTTTTGATACTAAGATTAAAAACTGGGAAATAAACTCTGAAAGTGAAATTTATGGAGTTACTCTATTTTAGAATTGATGTCAGCTTTTTTTTTAAGTCTACAAAACAATGATTTAATAAGTGTGGGAATTTTCTCGGAGCCAAATTAGTTTGAAAGTTTTTTGGGTTTTTTTATGAAATGAAATCATTTGAAAACTTCATTAGCTTTTTTCTGTCTGGCAGAAACAAACCTGAAAGGGGGTAAATACCTTTCATGCTAAAATTACAATTAGTAAGTTAGTGGAAACAAATCAAATTATGCACTTTGGTTATGAAAATGTATAAAATAAAGTGGAAAAACAGCTTCTGACAAGTTTATAGAATGTAATGAAACTGAAAGATGGTTACAGGAGCTGCTGACTGACAAAGTTGGCTTCTGTGAATTTTATTAAGCTACTATCTTGATGAACCTGCAAAATTTGGTTGGTGTATAATTTAATTTCCCGGACACCTCTAGAACACAATCTCACTTAACTGAGACCCTTGGCATCTATTTTAGAAACAGGAAGCGCACAGTCAAATCACTACTGTACGTCTGTCCTCTTGGGTGTTTCCAGATTTACAACCCCAAAATAACTGTCCTCGTTCATCTCAAGTAGATGCTAGAGTAGGTCATAGACTACCCAAAAGATTTAGGCTATTGGCACAGGATTATACTCACTTATGGCTGATGGTTCTCTAAGCACGTGCTGCCGGTATCTGCAATATATGTTTTCTGTACTACATGTATAAATAGATCAGGATAATTTCACATTTCCCTAAAGAGAACATCATGGCCAAGTGTAGGATGTCAGGTAAGTGTTAAATTTAAGCTTCCTCTCTCCAAAGTAGGTGGAAGTTCAATGACTGAGATAAGTTTCTTTCCCCTCTCCTTTAACGTTTTCAGCTTGCTTTAGTGATTGAAAATAGCTTGATAAGGTTTTCTAGCAGGTTTTTCTCTGACTGTTTCTCCTGATGAATCTGTCTGAAAGAATCTGTTGTGACTCAATGGATTCTGGCCATTTGTTGGCACCTTTTTGCAACAGCAGCCATTCTGACATCAGCTGTGGGTATATGTGATCTGTCATGTGGGTGTCATATGGAGACTGGGTGGAAAGGTGATTATTGTAACATCCTAACAGGTGGTGGCACACAAAACCCCCTTTGGCTTGGACTCACCGTGCTAAAAGTGACACCAGCATAGATGATGCCTGCCAGGACAAACACTAATAAAGACGCGTTTCACATAATAGAGCATCATATTTCTGCGGTACACTGTTGGAATAATATTCCATCCCCTTCAGAAGCGGCCCAGTGTGAAAAGGTAGCTCCATTATCCCAAACTGAGTAAAGAGCAGCCTCGGAGCAGAAAGTTCCCTGCAAAAACATGAGCTGATTTAATCTTTTCTCCAGCATAAGACAGAATCCCTTTCACTATTTCTACCCAAGTGCAAACCACAACTCTGAGGACAGCTATTTCTGCTTTATTGCTGGTACTCGGTGTCCTCAATTACACATGTAGAACACTGTTGAACTACTTCCTGTTTTTGTGGGCGTTACACGTCTTTTTTGGATCAGAGTGCTGTGCTGGGTGGTTTTACCCCACACTGCATCACAATGAGACAATGTGCATAACATGCTGTACGCCAGGTGGCAAGGAACACTGGAAACAAGCTTGATCAGAACTAAAGGTCCAACTAGTTTTCTGTCTGCAGAAAACAGTTTTGTGTACTTTGTGTATTTGGTCCAAAATGATACAGATTCAGAATATGATCGTGTGGATTGTTTAGTGCATGAAAAGCGTCTTAGTGGTGTAATTAATGAGATATAAATGAAAGTGGCAGGCTGTAGTAATAATAATCTGCTCACAGTCTCAACTGAACCTCTGCCCTATAATTATGTCCCACTGCAGGCACACATGCACAATGCTTTCCTTCTGTTTGTCACATTTATGCATCTATACATATATATATTTAGGCCGTTTAGAGTGAAGGAAGTCTGTTTTTAGTTCTTTGATTGCAGAGTGTGCTACTGTCTTTTTTCACTGTTCCCTCCGACTGTGGCAACTTGTCTGTCTGCACATCTCGGCAGCCAGCATGACTAAGGACAAAATAGAAGGAAACAAAGGCAAAGGTGAAAGATTCTCACATTCCTTCAGCGTAGAAACTATTTATTACCACGATCTGGCAGCAATTAGAGCTGGTGGTTTGTTTTTGTTCTATTCTTTTTTTTTTCTTTTGCTTTGTGTAGGGTTCATTCAAAGAGAAAAGATCTGAAAGATGAGTTAAGTAAAGTACGATCTGAAACTGTTCTCATACAAGTGGTTAATGTTTTTGCAAAGTTTTTTTTAACACAAAACAGTAGGGGTTATTTATAATAGATAATTTCATGAAACATTGCATAACTACTCAAAAGCAGTTCTTTCTCGCATTTTCTCGTTGTTCTTTTAAAGTCACCAACTCAGAGTTTTTGCAGCACACACTATTATATTGAACTCAGAACATTGTAAGGACATTTTACACAATGCGAAGTTTGTGTGTGATCTAGATGCCAGTGTTTGGGTAAGCAAGTGTGACTGTTGAAGAAGAAACCTTCAACAGTCACACATAATTTTGAAGACTAAGGGAGAACATAAAGGAGAACAAGTCATTAAAAAGGCCTGTAATCCTCAATGAATTGAAACAGTGTGTTAAAAGGGAATGGCTTGGCCAATATCCCCTCTTAGAAAGAGACCAAGAAAGTTTTACAGGAAACAATTATTTTAAATTACAGTATTGCAGGGAATTTATAGGGCGTTTGGCAAATAAAACGCATCAGCTTACTTATTTGGACCAAGATTAAGCAATAATCCAATCCTTTGGTTAGATCCTGGTCACATTTGTAGAGACAGGATATATGAAGAAAAAATAATTTAATTTAATCTGAGTTCCACAGTTGGTCCAGTCACACTCCAATGTTGCTGACCTCAACATCTTTTTAAGTTCCCTGAGTTCCTAAGAGCTGGAAAATTGGCATTATGAAATGCAAACAGTGTCACATACCTGTGTAGATTTTAAAGAGCGGTCTGTTGCTTAACAGTCTAGGATGCCAGCTAAATTAAACTCCACTGTTACTTGTGACAGGGCTGTAAATAAACCTGACCTCAAAGTAACCTCTATATGAAAAGAGACCTAATTATGTAACATATATCTAGGAAACGTTATTGGATGGTTTATGGATTGAATTTATTCTTAGCAATTCATTAATATTGTATATTAAACATTTTTCGCCTCATATTTGTTTTGAAACAGCGAAAAGACCTCATATCTGATGAAGACCTCAAGAAACCTTGACACACGATTACAAAGGAAATGCCAGTCTTTCTGTGGGGACGCAGCGCCCCCATCTGGCAGAAAGGTAAATTAGAACTGTGATCACAGGACACTGTTTTTTATTTTTAATACGCTAAGTAGGTTAAAAAAAAAACTCACTTTAAATAAATTTTTGGTTTCTGGGCTGCCTGAGCTTAAGTTGTGTTGTTTTAGCTGACACTGACTTTATTGATTTTAACATTTTATGCTGAATTCACATCCCCGTGACTTCCCCCACAAACATAACGTTGCAGATAAAAAGGCATTGGAAGAAATATGATACTTAATGTTTTCCCAATTAAAAATCTGAAAAGAGAGTACCTGTGAATGGTAATTTCCAAGTATTTTCACAAATACGGAAATGTATTTAGATCTGGACTTTAATTAGGACATTATGGCTTCATCTAAAGTCCAGGTTGCATCTAGAGTTGTTGTCCTGCTGAACCTCAACCTCAATCAGAAATCTTTAGTAGCCTCTAGATTTTCTTCCAGAGTTGCACTTTACTGAGATTCATCAAGACTCCAATAAACTCTCTGAATGCAGTTTCACTGAGCCTGCTGAAGGAACAGCATAATGTTGTCACCACCATGTTTCATGTGTCCTGAGTTAGATTTATTTCACGTTTTGTCTGTTGGCCAAAAAAAGATTAATTTTGTCGAATGGGACTAAACCACCTTCTTCCACATGTTTACTGTTTCCCCTAAACAACCTGTGGTCCTTTAAGGGGATTTCTTCTTCTGAGTTTTCCATAAAAAACACAACTTTTCCCCCTTCAACACACTTTTTCACTTGAGTTTTTGATCCCAAAATGAATGTGAACCTCTGGGTCTCTGGCTGATTCTCTCATGCTCTCTCTGTTCCCTGCGTTAGTTTAGGTTGACAGCAATGTCTTGGTTTAAAATTGCACCAAACTCCTACATTTTATACCACCAGTTTAACCTGTCTAATGTGTTCCTTGGTCTTTCTGATATTTTTTGTTCTCTAATGTTGTTAAAAGAAACAAATAGACAAAACTCTGGCCTTACAGAAAAAAAAAAATTTGCTAACTAGATGATTTCTGAAAAGAACAAGTTTAGGAGTATCAGTATAAAGGGGTCTTAATAAAATGCATGCCACACTTGTTTAGATTTCTTTATTTTTAAATCGTGTCTCTTTGGTCACATCTTCACTGATGCACACTTTAAAAATGATTCTGACCAAGAAGATTTGAACTAATATGTTATTAGTACAATTCCTCTTACATTAATTGCACATTAATTAGTACAGTTAATGTAATTTCTTCCATAATTTTCAGGATTTTATTTATTTAATTCAAAAATAAAACTGTTTGCCCACATGAGTGAGACTTCCTCCACGCCCTCCCCTCTTGCCAGTGATGCTGTGCGCAAGTGCGTGGCGAAGTCAAGTGGATTTGAAACCTCTCCTACTGGTCTAACTCAAGTATCCCTCCACACTCATTCAGTTGTAGGACTTTTCAGGGAGAGAGACTAAAATCTCAGTAAGCCATGGAGAAGATCTGGTTTCTCCTTACTTGCCTTCTCGTTGTCCTGGTGCGTTTAGGCGCCGGTCAGGACCATTTACGCGCGCCTGTTGGCCCCTGGAGACAGCGCATTCAGTGGGAGAATAACGGTCAGGTGTACAGTTTGCTCAGCACTGGGACTCAGTATCGCTTGCCTTCCCAGAACAGGAGACGCACCCAGATGTTACTAACAACAAAAAACTATTTAAACCAAGTCAACCCTCCTGTTGCGCTCATGAGAGCCACCAGAACCAGGTCTATGAGCCTCCAAGACTCGGATCACTCTGAGCAAAATGACCAAATAGACACGTCGCTTCTTGGAGCAGATGTGCAGTACCTCCTGTCCGCGGATCGGACCGGCACACAGAGTCAGTCCAATGTGGCTGTGGATTATCACTCAAGCCAGGCTCCGGCTAACAGTAGCGCTGCTGTTTTCATCCAGGAGTTTTCCGGCAGCGGAATCCCCAGAGGAGGCCGGGGTACTGCTGCTGAGGACAGCGGCGCGCAACAGACCACCGCGCCACCAGCAAGAGCGCAGGGTTTGACGCACAGCCAAGTCGATAGAATCTCCCCTCAG
Organism: Alfaro cultratus; assembly: GCA_903066825.1. Taxonomy (NCBI): domain Eukaryota; kingdom Metazoa; phylum Chordata; class Actinopteri; order Cyprinodontiformes; family Poeciliidae; genus Alfaro; species Alfaro cultratus. The sequence continues at coordinate 14,955 of CAEFZX010022798.1, read as the reverse complement.
GGCTGGGATTCAGTCCACACATCTGCTTGGGTCAACCTGGCTAGTGACAGTCGAGTCACCCAGCAGACCAGGACGCAATCCCTGACCAGAGTCACTCCAGAGGTGGATGATTCCAGCAACGCTGTTGAGTCTCAGTTCCCTCCTAGGAGTCCAGATACAACAGGTGCAGGTGATCCTCGGGATCCACACAGCATCCACCACAGGAACTCGGTTTTCTATAATGTTTACCCAGCAGACCGCAGGAATAGGCAGAACGCGCGCAACCCACCGGACACCGGCCGCGGCACCAGTTTCTTCCACAACGGTGAGACGATCAGCAGACTGGATAGTAATTAGTTTATTTGTCTGACATCAACAATAAACCATGATCCAGAGCCGGTCAAAAGCTTTATGGGGCCCTAGACAGAATCTTTTAAAACCACCAGGCCTCACAGTTCAATCCTTTAATATAGCCTAACCTAAACGTGGCTGCGTCATACATATAGCATTACTATGTTTACAGCTGAAACATAAATAATATGTGTTCAAAACATTGGACTCAGTTTCAATTTAGCAACAGTCATTTTGATACCACATTGGATTTTAAATTACGCAAATTCAGATTTGGTTTCTAAAAGTGTTTTTTTTTTTTTCAGATTGAGGAATTCACATTCAATCTGACAAATTCAGTTGCTAACAGCACCAAGTTCTGCGCTGCTTGAGCCAATTTCATTGCATCTTATATTTTTATGTACTCATTCTTCTCACAAATATGTATATAGTGTGCGCATAATGTTTCTGAATGTTTGAAAAATCTAAAAATAAGAATTTTTATTCTTATGGAAATTCTGTTTCGACTGCTTTTCCAGTTTTAAGTCGTTTAACAGAATGAGTCAAATCAGTCCTCAAAGACATGGCTTTAGACAAATGGGTGGAAAATAGATGTATTTTTTCTGAGTACTTTGTTATTACTTCTGCTGTTTCATTGATTGTTTCATGTAAAAATGCAAAGTATGTAAAATCTGCTCAACAACAAAATATGCCACCTATAGGAACATCTTTAGGCTGTTTCAATAGACTGATTTACAGTCTATTGCATTGAAGTTATGCAATAACAAGTAATTAAATTTTTGTATAAAAAGCTTTGAAACATATTGTAGTGGCATCTTATTCTACCACACTAATAATAGTATTAGGTAGAATAAATGGGTTATTCAAAGTCTTCTGTTCAATCACCATCCATCACACCAGCTGGTTAGGTCTGATAGCCTGTTTGCAGCTATGCATTAAATCACAAGACCAGCCATACAAATGTACCTGTTTTATCTTTGAGTAACTGATATTTTATTATTGGCAGGTCTCCCAGACCTAATTCCTGACCCGTACTACATCCAAGCGGCCTTGTATGTCCAGAGAGTACAGATGTATGCACTTCGCTGTGCAGCTGAAGAGAACTGCCTTTCCAGGTACCGTTATGTTCAACAACAAAAATGTCATTATCCTTCAACTTCACAATTATCTATTTTGTGTTAGTCAAGCACAATCCCATAAAACACATGGAAATCTGTAGTTGTAACGTGCCAATATGTGTAAAGGTTCAAGCTGTAGGAACACGTTCTCAATGCAATGTGTATCAAGCTGCTCACACAGACTTGTTCAACAAATGGGATTAAATTGGAGTTAACATGTTTGAATTTGTCCATTTGATTGGCTGCCATTTGAAGAATTAATGAAGACAATCATTAGGACTGAGGCTGCAACATGAGGATAGTTGGCTGTCCTCATGCTTGTTGGCTACTTGGATGTAGCAGCTCAGTGGCAGAGCGGCTGGGCACAAACCTGGCCACTGCTCAGGAGTTCGCTCCTCTGATCTGCGGAGGATCTAAGGAGCCGTGCTGCCAAGCAAAACAAACCCTGAAATGAAAGGCAAAAGATTTCAGAGCTGAAAATATAATCCACCAATTCATGACTCAAACCCACCACTGCTGTAAATCTGCTGTGCAGGGCGATCAGAGGGAATTTAAAGTGCAGTGAAGTGTATGTCAGGTGGAGGGCGTTATGTAAAGATGAGGTCATTCAAACCTGCATGTGCTCTAAGTAGCTGTCTTGGATTTCCTTTCTCTGCAGGTCTGCATATCGTCCGAGTGTGAGTGACCTGGAGTACAGAGTCTTGCTGCGCTTCCCACAGAGAGTGAAGAACCAGGGAACTGCAGACTTCCTCCCAGTCAAACCCAGACATGAGTGGGAATGGCACAGCTGTCACCAGTGAGTTCCCTCCTAAAAAACATCTAACAACCTCAGATCATAAAGGTAAAGAGCAGGAAATCAACCCATCCAAATCAGTCAAAGCAGATGTCTGGGCACAGATTCTCAATTGGATTTGATTTTGATAAATGATTGTTTTCAATTTTCTCAATTTTATGTAAATTATTTTCTGTTTAGTTTAGTCTCCGTTTTTGAAATAAAAAGGTAAAAATAAAAAACATATGTTTAAGAAAACCTGCTAATCATTTAGTGCACCAAACCTTAAACATCCACTTAGAAAGAGTGCCGGTAATAATAACACATGCAAACATACAAGCAGCTCAAGTTTTGTTTTCTTTGTCCCAGAATACAAACTGTCCAATTAAGTGATGTTAAATGTGATTGGGAAGTGGGACAACCAATGAGGGAAGATAGACTGTCTTTTCCACACTCTGGTCAGCGACTTTTCAATTTTGGCCTAATCTGATCAGAGCACTTTTTGTGTCTGTTAAACGCTTTTGGCCATCTGTTTAAAGCTAGGAATATTATGTTTGAAGTGTGCATGTAGACATCCTGTTTGTGTATGATTTTAATGACTGAATGATTCTTTGATCTGAGTAGCAAACAATAAATGATTTAGAAAATTCTGGTTTCTTGACAGCAAAGCAAAGTGATTAGGGATTCCTCAAGACTTTTGCACAGTACAGTACAGTCCCCTTTGCGACGACTCACAGAAACAGTAGTTTTCACAGCGTGTTCAGCTCAAAGCAGTCCCCCTTTCTGAGTGTGTTTGTTTGCGTGTCCAACTCTCCGCAGGCATTACCACAGCATGGAGGCCTTCAGTAACTACGACCTCCTGGATGTCACCACTGGACAGAAGGTTGCTGAGGGACACAAAGCCAGCTTCTGTCTGGAGGACACTTCATGTGACCCGGGAATACGGCGACGCTTTGCCTGCACTGCTCACACACAGGTTAGTCTGCACTAATATATTCACTTTTTGTCATTTATACTTTATAATTTAATCTTATTGTTGGTTTTAGATGATTTACTGGTGTTTAAATCCCATTTTCTGAACATATAAAATTTATTAACCCAGCATTTAAGCAGAAAACATGAGTAAAATTAGCTTGGTTTGTTCTAAGGGGCTTGGTCCTGGATGCTATGATACATATCATGCTAACATTGACTGCCAGTGGATCGATATCACTGATGTGTCACCTGGAAATTACATTCTCAAGGTATAACTGCAGATCAAAACAACTACTTCTACATTTCATTGATTTACCTCCTTTGTAGATTTTAATTTAATCAGAATCTATCTTTCACGTCACCGTTTTTTGTTTGCCAGGTGACGGTGAACCCCTCCCAGCTGGTCCAGGAGTCTGACTTCTCCAACAACGAGGTCAGGTGTGACATCAGATACACGGGAAGCTACGTGCAGGCAAGAAACTGCAGGATTGTTGTGTAAGTCCAACACGTAGCGCCTGTTTTTTCCAACGTGACTCAAGCAGAGACAACTTAAAGTTAATCAGTGTTGTCCCTGTTTTCCAGGAGCTGACCTGCAGAAGACACAGACATGTGCTTAATAACCTTTAGTTGTTCTTAAAGTAAGGCTGCTACTGTTTTGAGTCTGTTTCATTGTTTGCGACTCTGTAATCTTTGTATTTATAATACACTTCCTACCACACATATTGGCAACCCTGTCAAAAAGTGTCAAAAGACTCAAAAATAAGTCTTTTATTGCAGTAGTGTCTGCAATAAAAGACAAATGCATTTAAACATGTTTTATGAATCTATACCAGACTTATTCATATGTGTGAAAGAGGCTTTAAATGATATGTTGTACCTAATTATAGATAAGCCTAATATAGTGTATGAATAGATATCATTAGTATAAATAAACAATGCAAGACAGAAGTTAACTAATAACTGTATGCCTGCCTTACATGCAAGAAAATGTGTTTCCTAGATTTACATAAGTCTCAGCTACAAAGTAAAAGACCAACTTTGCCTTATTTCTGTATTTCAAGTTGTGTGACTTTTTTCTTTCTGTCTATTTTAATGTATTTTATTGCAATGTTTGCTTTTTTATGTTTTGGTTTGATGTTGTTTGGCACTTTGATTTTCACTCGTGTTTAAAAAAGGGCTTTATAAATAAAGTTGAATTAAGTTTTAATAAACATTGCCCAGTCTTTTCCACTGTGAGATTGAGCTGATAGAACAATCTTTTTAATTTATTTTCTGTCCTACACTAGATGTTTTTCTGGATTTCTGTTTAAACACAAGGAAGCCATTCATGACAAAGGTTTGAAGCAGAATTATTCCTGCTGATGAAAACATGTAATCACCAAAAACTGAGGAGCATTTTAATGTTGGGTGGTTCATTGCTTGACTTCTCTGAGAAATAGCTGCAATTATTGCACTTTGCATGTTCGTGTCAGGGAAATAACAGGAAAATAAACACAGCATCGCACCAGGTGCCTGTTTGTGTGTATTGGTTGTGCTGCGTTGCAGCGGGTGACTGATTGGGAAAACATTCATCTGGCAATAGCTCCATGTCAGTCTCCTGGGAATGTCTCGGTTTATTTGCACTTTGTCACCAGGTTTTGATGGCATGCTGTTTAGAAGCTGGCATGTCAAAGGGTATAAATAATAAATGAAGTTTTTGTTTTTGTTGAGCTATGCTCACTTTTTGCTTCTTTTTAATTTTGTCATCCAAAAAAAATAAATAAATAAATACCCCAGACTTAAATACACAGAGATTGTTTTTAATGCTTTTATATCCTGCTACAAGTCACATTTCCTCTATAAACAGATATGCTTTTAGACTCTTTAGACTAAATACACATTCATTGCAGCAAGATTTATATTTCATCAGCGTTCAAAATCTTGATTAATATAAAGTCATCTAAAAGTTGCTCAGGATGTTTATGCAAGAAACATGCAGGTGGTTTAAAAGTGAGTTCATGGAGTTTCCATTCAAAGATATATTTTTGGCTCACTTTTCTAAGGCGCTTTGCTGTTTCTTTTTTAAACATATAATCACACTACTCAAGATTGAAACCCATTTCATTCATCCTCTTACCCAAACAGGCCTTCTTTGGCCCCAAAGAGCCGAGTCACTGCAGTGGGTCTGAGTGTGATGGAGAGTCTCCAGGTGCTGTTTGCTCAGGGCAGGGTGGCGTGCCGAGCCTGCAGGCTGTGCTGCAGGCCGATCCTGTGAGAGATGGCAAGGAGAAGAGAAATTCCACAGATCCGGTGACGGCCAGGAAAGCCCGTCTGCAAACTGCTGACCTCAGTGTCTCTTCAACTCTGTCATTCTTATCGTGGGCTGACCGTCTGCACGGCTGCGCCCAGAGGACCTACTGTCTGAGACTGCCGGTCAGCATGTCAGAGCCAACAGGGCAGACTGCAGGGATGCTGAAGAGATGCCAGTTTGTTTCTTAAACAAACCAAAAAGAGGACCTGAATTAAGGAAAGCTTATTTCTAATGTGTCTGATAAGATTGCTCTTCACAAGAGACCAATTCTTTGTTTGTTAGCAGAGATAGCAAAGGTGGATATTCACAGCTGACTGGCAGTTTCATGACAAAATGTTGCGTTTAGTACCAACAAAAAAACTAAAATACCAGTGAAGGACTTGATTTATCCTCTTGATTCCGCTAGTCAGATAATTTATAGGAAATCATGAATGAAGTAATAATGATACTGAGATAAATGAGCAAAAGATGCTCTGTTTTTCTTTGTGCCACTCTTCCATAAAGACCAGATTAATGGAGCGCATAACTAAAGTTATTCAGCCAAAAGATTTGTTCATTGTTGTTCTAGGTCTCTCTTAGGCTGCTCCTCATTATTGCTTGGTTTGCACAAATCTTCAGCTTCCGTGGACATTCTTGCCTTACTATATTCATAGATGTCCCAAATAGTGTGTATAACACGAACACTGTAAACTTATCAGTTCAAATGCAGCTGATTAAAACAATTTAAAATACAAATGTAACATGCCACTGAGGCACAGAAATGTGTTGGGTTTTAGTGCTGCCCATTGTGTGCTGAGTCTGAAGCACTGAGTTCGCATCATTAGTGAAGTAATTTGGCGCCTTCTTGATGCTGACGTTCTGTTTTTCTGTCTGTGGCTCATGTTTACCTTCCAGGGAATTGTTTGTTGGCACCAAGGAGTGAAAGCTATTTGTGCAAGTAGAGGGGAAATTAAACGAGGAAATCATTTTCTCTCGTCTGACACAGTCTTGTGTCTGATGTAGAGTGGACAATATTTTCCCGGAAGAACAAGTAGTACCGTATGTGACTTTGACCAGTCGCACATCATTGCATCTAACAGAAGCTTTCCCTGTCTGATGATGGCAGTGTTTTGAATTATGCAGCTGCTGTATAAATATCAAAATACTTAGCTGGCTAACTGAGTGAACGCATCCTGTTTTTAAAATTTCTTGGCCCGACTAATTTAACTTGGCAGAAAAGTTTTCCGGCTGAGGAGGAAGAGATGTCAGGCAGAGAGCACAGAAGGCAGATTTGGGTGAAAAGGTTGACAAGCTGAAACTCTCTAGTTGTTTTGTGTTTAAATATTTGGTCCAAATGCTTACAATGTTTTGTGGACTTTGCATGTGAGTGCCAGACAATGTTAGGATGTCTCATCTCGAAGGAAACATGTTCACCTGTGGATGTTTAATGGCTTCAGAGACATAAAGCACACATATGAGAAGACATGCAGAAGCAGGCCTCAGAAAAATGGTCTCCTGTGAGAGACAATCACATTAGTTACAGCATTTGTGACATGTTGCATGTTTTTGGCTTTAAGCTCTTGTCTGTCACCAATTTGTGAGGTAAGGGCATTTATAATTGAGTATACCATGGAAAGAAATTGTTACAGACACAGAAGGAAAAAAATAAACTCAGACAGATTAATATAAAAATTAAATGGAAAAAGATATATATTATTATCAATAAAATAAAATAATATCAGGAGACAGAAAGTCTAAAGGTATCACAATGAAGGAGTCTGCATCAACAAATTTCTAGAATAAAGGAATAATTATCTCCTACTCAACTGCACATTTCTTTGAATCTGAGTATGCTATTACCTCTACTGTATTTTCTATGCTGTAAATTTGCCATTTCTGTACATTACTTTTTATTTTTATATTTATACCTTGATGCATGCTTCCATTTTGCCTGTCACTTTGCTGCTTTTCTATTCTACTCTGTTCTATTGTATATTTTGAAAATAATTGTAAAATAAAACTAAATCATATGTTTGTGATTGACAGAAAAATGTTTAGAGAAATAAAAAGAAATACATATATTTAAAATAAATTTTAGAAATAAAAATTCAACAACAAGAGAAAAGCAAACCACAAAAATCCATGCAAAAATAATGAAGAAAAAAGTAAAATTATTTCTGTAAATATTTATAAAATAAAAATAAATATATTAATTAACAACATACTTTAACAATACCTAAATACAAAAAAAAAACGTTGTCAGTAAACATAGATAACATAATAAGTATTATAAAATATTCGTATATTTCAACTTTTAACACAGTTGACTGACTTGAATTGACATTGTATTAGTTGAAAAAGAGCGTCACCGTGTGGTGAAGAACAGGCCACAGTGAGCGGGTCCATTTCCTAATGAACGGACTTCATGTGAAATAAAATTTAAACTAAGTGCCTTTTTTAAAATTACTTTTAAACATATTTTTGTGTTTCCCTTCAGGTGTTTGCTGTTGCTGGCAGTGGTTCGCAGCGTGACGACGGCTCTGACGTCATTAACAGTCGACGGGACATCTTCTTATTCGGACTGAATGAGCGGAGTGTAACGCCACACATCAAAGAAGACCGAGCAAAAAAAATGCAGCTCCTCGGTAAAATGTTTCTTCTTCTTCTGGGGATTTCAGTGTCCCTGTGTGACTCGGCCGAGCAGACAAAGGTAGTGGAGTTCAACGTCAAGCCGGGAGGAGTTGTTCACACTTTCTCTGAGAGAATCGTGAGTTGCTTTTCTCGTTCTCTGAAGCCGTCGACTGCTCATTTAAATTGAGTTGCAATGGAAACATAAACCTGCCATTATTCTTAACCCGAGCGTCCCTTTTATTCTTCAGCTTTACAGGAAGTCATATTCATTATGTAGGTCTGTGCACTTCACTGACATTGTTATCGATTTAAAACTGTAGAAAAAATAAAATAAATAAATAACATAACCCATTTTTATCTTTAAAATCTATATGCTGGATATGTCATGTTTGGCATTTTTAACGATAAAGGCGGAAAAACTACATTCCATCGGTCAGTTGTAGTCGCTGAGTGATGACGACACAGCCTGTGAAACGCTGACACGTCTAAGCTAATCTTCCACAAGGGCTTCATTGATTGGATGAGACTTTTTTAAATATGTTTTTATTATTTTTAATAGCGCTGAACTGGTTTTTATGAGAATAAGCCTAAAATTGTACAAGCATCAGAGTGTTACATGGAATATCCAATAAAACATTTACATTTCTGTTTATAATTCTGCAAGTAAAATGGTTAGTCATGTTGATTATTTGAAGCTATTTCCTCATGTTTGGAAAAAAGTCTAATCGTGACAGTTGCAGCACAATTGACACGAATGAGATGATTTATTGCTTTGTTTGTGTGGTTTTCCAGTGAATTTCCAGTCAAACATTACATTACAAAACGTTTGATGGGGTGATTTTTATTGCAAATATTTTTGTTTCAAGAACTGGTATTTTTAAAGACTCTTCCTTTCCTCATTCCTTTTCAGGTTTCCATTTAATCCTAAAGTGATCTTGATCAGAAAAGCTCTTTGGGCTTTGAAAAAGTATTTTAAGAATTTTTTTCAGACTTTTCAGCCTTGGAGGACTTATAAATAATTCGGAAGAAGAAAACTTTTTAAACTCATAGAATGAGCCCCTGGTGTTTCTTCATGTAACATTGAACTTGGACATTGTTGCTAACATCCTGTGATAAAGTTACAAATGCTTCCCTTTGATTTAGGTTATCTATTAAAAACACCAAAGACTGAACTGTTTGAGTGACAGAAAATAATATCAGAGGCTCTCTTACTCTTTTTAAACACGGCTTTAATTTGATATTAATCTGGTTTGAATTACTTTTTTTATGTTCTCAGTCAGTTAATAAATCTCATTCATTCATTGTTAAATAAAAATAAATAAATAAATAAATGTATTATTAAATTAAGTTGTTCAGACTTTGTACTAATTGGCACTAAACCTCTACTGCCTTGTTTCAGAGCGAGTATGAGTGCATCTTCACCTATGCTTCACAAGGAGGAACTAATGAGGTATGTGTTGTCTCAGTCACTCTGACCCTAAAGTTTTATTGAATATTAATCCCAGCTGGCATGACAGTGAAATATTGTTCTGCTCTAAAACAGCAATGGCTGATGAGTGTGGGCCTGAGCGAAGACGACCAGCTGTTTTCTTGCTCCGTGTGGAGGTGAGACGGGCACAACTTGCAGACACTTCATCGATTTGCATTCAAAACATGTCTTCCCCTGAAATGAATGCTTTAGGTCCATCCCGATAAGGAAGACTCATTCCCATAATGTGACTGTGTGAACAGATGTGTGTCCTCCTCTCAATATGAGTAATACCCTCCCACTTGCCGTACCAAATGTCTGTGGTGGTTCCTCCTCTTCACTTGGCCGACCCCGTCCTCATCATCACAAACGTGTCCCATCTGCGGCTCCTCTGAGTCACCTGATTGATTTATTTTTTTAGTCAGTTGTGACAGTTGCAGGAAAAAAAATCAACTAAAACCTCTAACAGTGTCTTTTTGCTAGATTTAAATGTGTAAGATGATGAGAAAAGTTTTAATATCACACAAAGATAACCTGGAAATATAGAAAAGCTTTATTAATGATTTATTAAGAGAAAAAACCCAGGTTGGATTTACCTTCACGTAGGGTCAGGTTAGTATGACCTTATGTGAAAATGTTATCAACCCCTTAACCTAATAACTGGTTGTGCACCTCTCTGCAGCAGCAACTGTCGTCAAGCAATACCCAGCAATTTTTCATTATTTGTTTCATTTCGGCAACATAGGAGAAAATCGCTTGGGTATAACCCATCTGACAACATGAAGTATGCCGAAATATCATATGAAAACAACTCATCATCGCCTAAATAACTTCGAGAATAGATGAGAAACAAAAAGTCTGTTCATCTGTCTGTCTGGAAAGGGTTCAAAAGCCACTCCCAAAGCTTTCAGAGCCACAGTCGGAGCCATTATTCACAAATGGAGAAACGTTGAAGCTGTGGGGAATTTTACCAAGATTGACCAATCTTCCCAAAAATTCTCCTAGAGCGCATTGATGACCCATCCCAGAGGTCACAAAGGAACCAAGAACATCTGAAGTCCTGGAGGTCGCTTTAGTTAAAGTGATGATTCAAGAATAAGAAACAAAATGTCCCAAAAAAGGATTGGATTCCTATAGGTTTGTTGTAAAAGAGATCCATAATGTCAGAAACACACCGTCACATAACGCTTTGCTGCATCAGTGGCCGACATTCAGTTTGACATTACAGATGTAAAGTGTTTTTCCAATGAAAAACTTGAAATCTTTGGACATTTTGATTGACATGCTTCTCGTCTAACCCTGCAAATATATTGCTATGAAAAAATCTTGAAAACAGCAAGGCTGTACAGTATGACAAATGTCAAATTAGCAATGGCGGAAAAAACTGGTGTAATGCAGCAAGTCTCATATGAACAGCTCAAAACAAAATGAAGGTACTGGAGTGGCCTAGTCAAAGTATGGACTTCACCGGCATTGAGATGCTGTACATGACCAATGTGGTTAGACTAAAACATTTCTGTGAAGAACAGAGGGCCACAGCTCCTCCACAGTCAAATAAGAGTAACTCTGTTGAATCGGTTAACTGCTGTTTGACTGTATTTGTGTTACCTTTGATATAAAATGATGTTTGATCTGAAACATTAGCGTGTGGTGGAAAGTAAAAAAAAAAAAAAGAAGAAGAAAGGGACCTGTCAGGGAGCAGTGAATACTGAAGAGACTGTGTGTTGGGATCATTATTGTTTAAACATTTCTGTTTTTAATTTCTTTCAGGCCTCAGGGAAAATCATACCTGTTTTTCATGCAGTTCAAAGCAGAGCTGAAAGGAGCCAAAATTGAATATGCCAACGCTTTTGTAAGTATGGAACCAGGCTGTTAATTTCTGTTTTGCTTTTGTGGCTTTGTTTACATGAACTGATATTGTCAGCTGATCTTGATCCCACCTCACCATCTGAATACTGATGAGAGCCAAACGATAAGTTGATCAAGAATCAATAGTGGGGTTAAACCACATGAAATTGAGGCATAAAAACCCCGTCCTGCATGATTTTATAGGATTGACCTATGTTTGCCTTTAACTCTGCATCCTTTAGAGATAAAAAATCTTATTTCTTGACAACCTGCTGCCACAAACCCTCTCAAGCCGAGGCAAACTAACGAACAGCATTAAAGAATTGCTGCTTGATGTTTCCATTCTGCCTCATAGACGCTGTCAGTAGAGAGATAAAAGCTTTTCATTACTCAGTATCTGCACAAATGTCAGAAAATCAAGGCGAATTCCTGCTGAACGTCTTTTTGCACAGCCGGCAAATAATGAACATTTCAGCCAGGAACACACATGTCAAACTCAAGGCTACTTTCATGTTCTGCAGCTTCATATTTCTTCTTCTAAGCCACACATTTGGTATCAGATGAGGGAGGGAAAACAGATGTCACCATTGATGCTTTGATCTCGTTTTCTGTGACAAAATAGACATTTAATGACAGAATTTGTCAACAAAACCATGACTTTCCTAGATCAGCATGAAATCATCTGACGTATTGCATTAGTGAAGGGATTTATGGTACATCTGAGTCACAAAGCCAGTCTTAATATTCATCCACCTCATCTCAATCTGTATGGAAAATCCTTTTATCATGTTCCAGCTCTGGATAAATGTTATCAAGTTGAAAGATCTGGGATTTCTTTTAAAAAAAAAGTTCTTTATTATTGATTTATTCAGCATTTAATGGCATCTGTTCTTTTTTAAATTTCCACATCGTACCTTTATTTCTGGATTAAGCACCCAGACCGACTGAGAATATGCAGATAAATTCTTATAAAAAACATTTCACTGCCCTCTGAAGCTTCTAAGATCAGGATTTTCCACTGTACCTGTGGTTCTTAACCTGGTGCTGGTTTAGATGATGAACACTGTCATAAACTTTCCAAAAAATCTGGAAAAGTTCAGGAAAGGGTTGGAAGTCTGCTTGGAAGTCCTCCAAAGTCTCCACTAAGAAACTTCTTCAAGTAGCCAAAAAAAAAAAAGAAGGGAAATTAATATCAGTTGTTCAGCTACATTTGGTAAATATTTTTTACCAAATGTGGAGTGGAGGTTCTGAATGCTAACATAGCATTTTCACACTATTAAGTTATTAGTAGTATTTTTTATTTTTTTTAATTGTGGCTAAATTATGGGGGAATTTTTGGATTAATCTCATGTTTTTATCTGACTACCAGAATCTCTGCCAACAATCTAATCTTCTCACCTGATTTTAATTAGTTTTCTAAGTGTCTTTCTTCCTCTCATCCATTAAACCCATTATGAGCTCCACACCCCTGCATGTTTACAGCTTTTATCCTCCAACGATGGCCTCAGCACCATCCCAACTTTTTACAACTTAATGCAAGTCAGAAAGACACATTTTTATTAGTTTTTGGAGTCCGACTTGGAGTTGTATCTCTGCACGTAATGTTTTCAGTGGAAGGTTAATGTCTGGACGGTCACTTCGCAGCGGTCTGCTGTATCTGATGCGGTCGTGGTCTGCGAGGCGATGCGAGGCACACCTTGACACGCCTCCTTTCCCCCAGCAAGGACATTCCTGACACTCGCGTCATTAGAAAGAGAGAGAGAGAGAGAACATGTTTCCTCCTCCTGCTCTGGCTGTGTGCCCTGCACGGAAAAGAGAAAACAGAGAAAATAACTTCAGAGTGAGGAGACTGAAACAACATTGCATACATAAACCCATCTCTTTGACCTTGATGGTGAATCTGAGTTCTTTCCTCTGTTTTTTTTTTTTCTTTTTCTTCCTTCCTGTGCAAATGACATTGTTCTCTGTTATCTGTTGGGTTTTTTTAATCTCTTGTTTTTGTTTTCCACCGTTTCCTCCTCGTCTTTGCGGATGCGTCTCCAGTCAGAAACAGCAGTGACAGGCCAGCGTGACGTACCTCTGAAGCCAGACGAATTTACCATAGGAGAATCAACAGGTGAGGAATTGATTGTGTCTCCAAGTGTTCAATCAACTCCCTCTGCCTGTCACATCAGTCTCTTTCTCTGCCTCCACACACACACCCAGCCCTCCCATTACCACGTTGCAAGCTCCCTGCAGATTCCCCTGCGAAGCGTGCGCTCCCGCTGTGAGTGGGTTTTCACAGTCGTCCCCGTAGCATTATTTGTTGTTATTGGGCTCCTGCAGAAATCCCCAACTGGGGCTTCAGTTCCAGCCTGTGATTAGCAGGATTTGACTAGTCACCCCGACTGGCAATTTACTTCAGCTGTCATTTTCAGCAGATTAGACGCTAAAGTATAGAGGCTTACAGGCTCCGAACTCAGCGCCGATGACAGACTTAAGAATAATCCCATCACTGAGAAACAGCGGGAGCGATGAATTCCAGGCATAGATTGCTTATCGGCGTGTAGTACAGTATGTAAGGGGCTTTTTAATTACTACAGCCCTAGAGCTCCTGCTGCAACACATGAAGGCATATTCAGGTTTCGGTAACCCAAACAGAGACACCTGTTGGAGAAAATAGTAACTACATGTAAAGATACGCTGAAAGTATTGACTTATTTTAAACCTATACAAACCATTCATTATTTTCTTTCAGCTTTAAAATATGTATGTTTTTATTTTCTGGTTTTCATCAGCACTGCATGCATCTCTACTCTTGCACTGAATAATTTGTCCAAAACCAGACATTTTGCCTCAGTTGTTGGCCCTTAATTGTCTGTGACTCATTTATTTCTGCACTCTGAGTTTTCATTCTCCATCTAGCAGCAACTGTAATTATGATGCTCTTTTGTTAGGAATTTTTTTTCCTGAAAGCTAGGTGCAAATAGTTTAGTTAACTGGTTCATTTTATAGCATATTCCATATGAATAGATGCCATCTTTTTACTGTGAGAAAAGATTTTGCAACAGAACAACAAAACAAAAAATATACAAATAAATTATGGAAAGCAAAAATGAACTTTAATTTATATAAGTTGTTCTAACCTTAACATATTGAGCTCAGACAAATAACACAGCCGAATTATTGCTACAACGGTGTTATTAACCGCATTGTGTTGGGTTATGTAAACATTGATATTACCAAGACAAAACTACTTAACAGAATATTTTCTTTGCGTCATTCTGTTTATGACTATACTCTTTGCCTTCAAATTAAGACTTTATGTCTCACTGAGATTACCTGTATCCGTAGATGCAAAATAATATAGACACTGGAAAATGTCTTTTATTTATGAAAAGGAAAGAAGAAATAATATTCCCATCAAATCAATTTTGTTGCAGTATCCAAAAATGTCTGCTCATCCAAACATCATTAAATTACCTGCTTCTGTAGTTGTTTTTATGGCAACAAATACTTTCTACTATTTATTGTATGAAGAACAATTAAGTTGTTCTTATATATA
>CAEFZX010022795.1:0-103345 GCA_903066825.1 Alfaro cultratus | reverse complement strand
ACTTTTTTGTTTAGTGCATATTTCCACATGTGTTAATTCATAGTTTTGATGCCTTCAGTGTGAATCTACAATGTCAATAGTCATGAAAATAAAGGAAACTCATTGAATGAGAAGGTTGTCCAAACTTTTGGTCTGTACCAAAAGCCTTATATTCTAGTTTCTTCAAAGTAGCAACCTTTTGCTGTGATTACTACTTTGCACACACTCTGCATTCTCTTGATGAGCTTCAAGAGGTAGTCAGTCACCAGAAATGTCTTATAGCCTAAAAATTTTTTAAAATCTATGATTAAAAGCTCAAAATATGTATGACATTACAATCCGTAATGTGTGTATCTAACTACATGCCACATGCAGTGCAGGTGCAGTTTTTTTTCTTTAACTGTGATTTGATTCTAAATTAAGGCAACTTAAATCTAATGTTAAGGTAGATCTATGGATTATAAAACACAACCATTTCAAGATGATTTCAGTCTTGGATGTTCCCAATGTAGACCACTAGAGGTCAGTGTTGCTCATCCTATGAACACCCTCTCCACCACCTCCACCACCGGTTAACCCTCCCCTCCACCCCTTCCAGTTGCAAGGGTCCACTCCTTATTGTTATTGGACTCACGTAGGCTTGTGTTCAGCCACAAACGAACAACTTCTCAGACAAAGACGGCAGGCGCACAACATATGTAACCAGCATGTAACGGACCGCGCTGCCCGTCTTTAAGAGTTGTGTGGATGCACGACACAAGTGGGGATGTGTATATGTGTGTGCTTATGTGAGTGGGTGGGTAGGTAGGTGGAGGTGATGAGGAAGAGGAAGAGGGAATGGAGGTGGTTGGGGTTGGAGGTGGGTGAGGGGGGGCTCAATGATGGAGCAAAGAGGCAGCATGTGAAGAAGGAGGGGGGGTGAAGGTGTATACAGATATCTGTGATAATGAGAGCTGGCACAGAGCCACACTGCCTTCCAAAGAGAAAACAATTTGCGAGTGCAGTGTGTATATGTGCATGAGATGTACATTATGTATGGGTGAGACGAAGGCAAGCAGGTAAAAGACTAGAAAAAGATGAGACAGCCCAAGAGTCTTCAGTAAATATAGACGGTCAATGCAGAATGTTTGTAGGCAACCCAGGGTGCAGCACATTTAACACTACTGTCCATTTAAAAGAAGAACAGAATTAATAAGTTAGTTGAAGTCAGAAACAAAGAGGATTAAATTGTTCTGTATGCCAATTCTGTTCAATGACATTTCAAACATAAACACTGTTTTTATTGAATAAAGAATAAAATGTATTCTGGTAATGTTTGGGAGAGTTAAAGAACTTGGTTGAAATAGGAAAAACATGCAGTTCTTGGGAAAAATTGAAAAACAAAAACACATTTACTTAGTATACTTTGTGTTATTTATGCAGAGGCACTGAAGCCGAGCCATGACACCTTCCAAAATAGTATATTACAAAGAATTTCAAATTCTTAAAACTATTCAAATTAATTGATGTAACATTTAATTCACACAAGATTTAAAACAGGAGGGTACTCTGTTTAAAAATATGAACGCAAATGTTCAAAAGGTTTTTAATTTTTCATCTGTGAATGTAGATACAGTCAATTAAACATTCCTGAGTTGGTATTGAAACAATATCCACCAAACATAACAGGAAGAGCAAATGGCTAAGGGTAACTTTCTATATCTTTTACACTTTAAAGACTTTATTTGTTGTTCTTATTTAATATGTATACAATTTATGTATTGGATGCTGAAAAATGATGTGGATGATGTGATTTTCATACCATAAAATAAAGAAATGTATTGTTGACTCGTGCTAACAGGGAAGCGCTGTGGTGGCTTCCAACTTTAATTTTGATGAGGGCCCCAATTAACCTTGGACTGTCCCTGGTTCCTTCATGCAGGTCTCCTACAGAATCCTAGTGCTGTAAAATCTTTCCTAACAGCAGTTCACTTTTTGAGATAAACTAACAGTATATAGACTCAGTATATTTACTGTAAGACTGGGCAGACACTGTATAGAAAGCTGGTAATACTCTTAAATTTTCCATTAGGCTGAATTAGTGCTGAGGACAAAATGTACGCACATTAATGCCAACCAGTAACACCTTAACAAAAACAAATTCCCTTTATGTTTTGTATCAGCGCACTTTTTCCTGCACTGAAAAGATCTGTGTAGAAGAACAGCGGAGTGTTGTGCCGGCACGTCTACAGAACAGTAAATTGGATGCTGGGGAGTGAATGTAATACAGCATGTGTATAATGAGCATTGTGTGGAATAAAAGTAGAGCCTCTGCAGACAGCACACCCACAGCGGCATCCAATCCTCCGGGGAGGTGCCAGGCATGTGGTGAAACACTGAGCTGTTTAGGCGGCTGTTTAACCTTTAAGTACGTCAAGTAACCTTTAATACAGCCGTGTTGCCAAATCAGGCATTTTGAACCTAATACAGGTCATGAAGCTGTATGCTTGTAAAATCCATTTAAAGCCCTTCAGGATTTATTTGTTTAATCATAAAAACTATATTATTATGACAGTTTAATGCGGATATAAAATAGTTTAACCCCCTACATTAACATAAAACTTCCATATTTATTAGTAAAAACACACTGAGTCAGAAATTTAATTAGAGATTAAACAAAAATGGATTTCCGATATGAATTTTCTTAATACAAAAAACACATTTAAAAAGTAAATAAAATAAAAAGTTAAATAAGATTCATATTTATCACATGCCAATTTAAAAACCAAAATTACTGAATGTTTTTCCAATCATGAGAGAAGGTATTAAAAGTTACATTCATCCCAACTTCAGCTTTAAACAGTGAAGCTGCCTGACCAAAACTGGCCCATATATAATGTTTAAGATGATATTTATTATACATTCACACATAAAGTATGTGTGTTATGTTGTTATGTCGTTCACACCTTTATGAAAATAATAATAATAAAAAAACAAACACATGTATAGCACCCTCCACATTTATGGTCCACCAGTAAATATGTGTAAAAAAAACTTAAATAAATGCAACTTTTATAGCACCAATGTAAATGCATATTGTAGATACTAAAATCTTCATTTGAGTCCATTTGTACAGAGGTAGAAAAAAAGATTTTACAGTAAGATTTAATTGTTTGTAAAAAATTACAGGTGCCACAATAATTGGCAATGCCAAATAACACTGTAGCATAGAAAGATTGCTTTGATGCAGTTTTAAATAAATAATGCCAAAACAATACATTTAGACACCATACATATGAACTACTGCTCCAGAATTTGTCAACATACTGCTATAATATCCCACCAATGACCCAATAAAATAATTATTTCATTATTTTAATCTCACAGAAACTTGACACGAACATTTGAAGAAGAATTAAAAAAATTTACACCAGTGGTGAAATCTTCTTTCTGATTAATTCAGCAAAAATAATGGTCAGTTATTTCTTCAAAGTGAAAAGTAACATTCAAATTTCACAAGTACAACATGTCTTGATGTTCCACAAAATCCTCTGAATTTCCCTCTGTTTAGAAGCACAAAACATGTAGTTTTCAATGCACCAACAAACACACCAAGATAAGAAACACTGTGAAAGCAATCTAAAAAGCGACTGCAATTGAAGAATTTTTTAATTTATATTTTACAGTTTTAAGTTAATCTGAGAGTCTAGGAACATTTATTTAGTAATCAAACTCTTCACCTGAATGAATATATATTGCTCTTGGGTGTAATACTGCATTTTATTTATATTTGAAAGTCAGATTTTTCAAGTTCTTAAGTCAGAAATACAACAAGAAAACTGTTAACTCAGAATTCTGTCTGAATCAAAGTTTGCAGAGTTTCCAATATAGCCTATGCTATATAGAAAGTTTAGCTTTATCCCAGAAGTGAGAGGAGAACAAATATCAGAAGTCTATTTCTTTCAGTCATTCTTCAAAATGGTAAATACAAGACAACATGCTATTTAGGTAGACCATCATAAGTTAGAAAACACATTCACCTAAACTTCCCATACCATTGACAGATCAAAAATTGCAAAGTTTCAAACAAGTGATAAATAAGCTCTGACAAGGACATGAATGCATCACAAGCCGTAATGGTCAAAGGTCAGTTTTTGAAAACTGGCAAATTTTTTGTGTGCAATAAATTAATTTGTATTTTGTGATGTGCTCAGTGTTTTTAATCAATCTTATCTCTGTTTAGTTGATTTATTTTAAGGCACAAATACATTTGCCTTTTCATGTCTTACTGGAGTAAAAATGGAAAATATTGGAATTTTATATCTTCATAACACATATCATAAATTGCTGTATTGTTAGTGAGTTATATGTTCCATTTTATTAAAATAATCCATATAAGTTAGTCAAACTTTTTTCATAAACATATACATTTTTTCATTTCAAAAGTAGAGACATACATCCACCTTAAAAAGCTGAAAATTCCCTTTGCAGCAGAATGGTGCTATGCTTCTGATTTCCAAGTAAAATTGACTGCTGTTGGTTGGGCAGTCTGTGAGTTTAGTGCCTTGCTCTAGGGCCTGGTCAGTGTGCTGGCTGAGAGGGCAAAGCATGATTTCACCACCCACATTTTCCGATTCGCTTAAAAGTTCTTCTTTTATTTATAGCCCAAGGCTTTGGTCACTTGGATGAGCAACAAGGTCTCATTGCTGGTTGGTCGTTTTAAATAAAAATTCTGAAAAGGCAAAGGTTTTTCTGAGAAATAGGAAAACATTTAGGAGGCAACTGTAATGGTTGGTCACAAAGCATCCTACAAGAACTGTTATGTTCTAATCTTTCACTAAAATGTTTTCCTGCTTTGATCACTTTCATTTTGTCCCATTTTATTTATTTTTATATACCTCTTCTTCTTTCTTTTTTTTTCTATTTTTTTTTTTTTCTACAGTTTTAAAGCTTTTTCTTTCATTTGTACAAATAAATTAAGCCATGCTATCTGAAATGCCATTAGGAATTTCTGGTGCTTGTTTGGAACCCTGCAAACATTCAATTGCAGCTACAGAAACCAATTACGGCTCCTTTCTGAGTTGCTTTGAAGAAAAGCGACTGCTAAATGGCTGTATGTAAATAAAAGAGGAGGCAAACCGAGAGGAGCTGATGCTTACAGGTACCTGACTGGAGAGGCTGAAGTTGGTGGCGGGGCTGCGCTTCTTGCTGGCGGCAGTGCCCACGCTGCTGTTGGCGCTGCTGGCTGAGTTCTTCCGTTTCCTCCTCTTCGTGGTTGTCTGTCGGGCAGGCTCAGCTTTGGCGCGACCAGCAAAGAGAAACAGAGGCCATGCCAAGAACATAATGCATACAGACGGAGACAAGGTGTAGGAGTGTGCGCAGTGTGTACAATTTGCAGGTGAGGTCATGCAAACTTCTTCTCAGTGCTTGTACACTGAAAACACATGCAGACAGAAGACGGAATCCCACAGACGTGTTACACAGATAAGAACCTCTATTAAACAAGGATGCATGCTTTATCTTCAGAGGTGAAACCACACAAGCGTTAACATCTCCAAACACATGCAGCTATAAGAAAGAACCTCTGCTTCATTTACATAAATGCTCAACTATAGACCTTGATGTTCAATGTGATGCAACTTCTTCAAAAGCAAAAGCAAGACTGAAAGAAGAAACACAACTGTTCGACTTATTGAAATCTAGCATTAAGACTGAGTTTTTATTATTTCTATTGAGGATCGGTGATTAATAGCTCTAATTACAAGTTGTAGCCAAGTCGTCACATACAATAAACATTCAACACATAATTTTGACACCAGGCAGGTGAGAATGCATGATAAGCTTGCACATGAAAATGCATTTCAGTCCATTCAAGCGAGCAAGAAAAATAATGCTGCTCTCTTGAAAGACAACGGACAGTTGATATTGTTAGAGAGAAGATACCTTTTTTGTGATTTGTGGGAAATATTTCCGTTTTGAAGTTCTGTGGGTGTCCAGCTGAAACCGGAGCAATAAATTAGTTGTGTTGGTTAAACAGACAGAAATATATCAGAGGGTACAACAGAGAATTGTTAATAACATCACTGAACATACATTAAATAGAATGTGAAGTTAATCTATAAGTAAAATAATTAGAATTACAAGGTTACCCAGGTAAGTAGTTCAGTTTTTATCTTTGTTCCTGACAGTTTCACTAACTTTTGTTAAAGAATATATGTAGTGCATAATTTATGAATACAAGGTTTTGCAAATTCTTCCGGCATTTGTTAGAAAGCATTATTCCGTTTAATCTCAAGAGAAGACAAGAAAATCCTGCTTCAATTTCCAGTCAGATGTCTGAAAGTGAAATAAATTTTCTGAGGTTTCTGTCTAATCATGCTCTCATATTCAGTTATAACAATCAGAGACTCATAACACAAACAGCACTATAAATCAGAACCCCAAGAACAAAGGGAATTTTATACACATTTTATCTCGCTTAATTAAAAAAAAAAATTGACAGACATGTTTGTTTATGAAAAAAAAATAATAATAAAAAGGCTGCTATTGTGAGGGACAATCATTTCGTGTTATCCCACTGGTTTCCTCTGATGCTGAGCCTGTGACGCACAAAAATCGCTTCCAT
The DNA here is from genome assembly GCA_903066825.1 of Alfaro cultratus. Lineage (NCBI taxonomy): Eukaryota > Metazoa > Chordata > Actinopteri > Cyprinodontiformes > Poeciliidae > Alfaro > Alfaro cultratus. Next base: position 96,762 of record CAEFZX010022795.1, on the reverse strand, counting down.
TTCCACCAAAAGAACTTATCAGAGCATAAATAGGCTTCCTTCCTGCCAAAATCCCAATCTGTTTCCGAGCTGGAGAAGAATCGCAGGAAAAGTGGAACAACAGCACCAACAAGGAAAACCCTCATTTCAGCTAAAATGCAAAGATTGTGCAACAGATGTGTCAACATGTAAATGAATGAGAAAGAGTAACCTCTTTGTAAAGGGTCAACACTGTGAGGAGTAATTTTTAAATAAAAAACTGCATATTACCATAATGCTTGCATAGAGCAGAGAAGAATTCTGATCTGATTTTGCTCTTTTACCATGTGCACAAGTAACTATCAATGCAGCCAGGAGCCTTTATTATATTCATAAAATGCTTTCCTTTTTCTCTCTCCCTCTGACTCTGTTTTTGTTCTTTTCTTTGAAGAATGTCGTGGACGCTGGGGATCCGCTGTCCGGGGAGCTGGATCTGCGAGTTTGATTACACTCGGCACTCTTAATTAAAGTTACACAGGTCTGAGTCAAAGGCTTTTTGACTGGTGTTGGTTTTTAAAGACATCTCGTCACGCCTCGCTAAGCATTGCTGTAATTTGCAGCCACTCCAATGTGTCCCAAAAAAAAGAAGAAGAAAAAAAACGGCCTCGGCTTACTCCCTCTCCGGCTTAAGACCGCGCAGCCAATTTAAGCTCAGTACTTTTCAGAAACCAGCCTGCAAACATCAATCAAGGGCGCCTGAGAGGCCTGTTAAAGATTGGCAGGGTTGAGATTCAAGAGGCAACCCTGAATTCTGATGATTTTATATACCTGACAGGCAAAAAATATATTTCAGGAATTAGGATGTATAATGGCAAATTTGGGAACATAAATGATGCAATAAAACGCACTCTGAGTGAAAATATTCCTGCACAGTGATGGATGGAGTGGAATTAAAAGCTGTTTAAACGGAAGAATAAACTCAAAAGCTCAGTAGAGGGAGCAATTACCTCTCACTATTCTTTATGAGGAACCAGCTGTTTATAATGATGGTTACTACAGCCCCATTAGGACTCACTTTTATTGTATTAAATATTCAGGAAAACAAAGCAGAATTTAAGAGTTTTGCTGAAAGAAACGGCTCTTTCAGGGTTTCAGTAGAAGGAAACACTATGCATTATGTATTTACCTGGTGGTGCTACCATTCTCTGCCATTTTTGGAACAGACATGTCTTGAGACAGTCCCGAGGACTGAGGTTGTAGGTCTTGTGTCTCGACATGAGCTCCTGCATGGGCTCCAAGATGACGCACAACTGCAGACACAGTGAGACAAAGCAGAAGCTCAATGAAAGCAGAGAACAGCATCGCCAATTTATTTAAAGTATTTAAAATTCTCTACCATGTTTTTTTTTTTTTTACTGCTGATGCTGCTCCTGTCATGATAAACCAAAACCAGAATAGGTGGAGTTTGTTGCTCAATTAATCACTCACTCACTGACATCTAAGTGATTAATTAGGAAGTAAACTTATTTTTATAGACACTTTAGCAAAATAGCTTTAACTTTTTACATCAAATGCTTCTGGAAGAACCAAAGACAAACTTCAGATTTATTTATTTATACCTTTCCTCCCATTTTGACATTTACAAACACAAAATTCCTTAAAATTTATCGGAATATAATGAGACAGATCAACATTGAAGTCAAGTGAAAACATTGCATGGTTTTCAACAATTTTTGCAATGAAAGCTCTAAAAAAGTCTGCAGCACTTATATATTTAGTTTCTGGTTGGAACATGACAAGATGTGAAAAGTTTAAGCAGGAATACCTTTATAGGCCACTCTGTATTCAGTGACCCCCAGGATTATTGATACCCCTCTAACAGGTGCGACAAAAATATTAAAATAAGTGTAATTTGTAGTTCAGTAGAATAATCTCACACTAAGAATTTTAGAAAAGTCCAACTTTTAAATTCACATCTATTAATCAATCAATTCAAACAATTTACGCACCCAAAGAGACCAAATGTAAAGCACTCAATACGTTCACAGAATAAAACATGACCCAAACAAAATCATACATAATTTAACAGACAAGAAGAAAACAGCTATATAAAAAAAAGAAAGGACCGTGATAAGAACAACATAAGAATTTCTGATCAAATACAATTAAGTTAAAAACATGGATTCTTAAAAGGAATTTAAAATAACTTAAATTGCCTGCTGTCCTTACAAAATGGGAAGATTGTTCCACAGTTTGGGAGCAACAGAAAAAACTCTGCCTAATAATTAAGATTAATGTAATCATGTTTTTGTCATTTATACTTTAGTTGTTTTAAAAATTAATCAGAGGATATTTAATTTGTAATCCTTGATGTCTGTTTTCCTTATTGATAAATGTGATACTCTTCAAAATGGGAAAGACAAGAGATCATGTTATTTAAGTAAGCCAGAGTGTGTTGGGAAGTAGATACAGGAAAATATGTTCATCTAAACTTGCCCGTATAATAAAAAGTTTAAAACAACTGGAATGTTGGCAAACAAGGTTGGATGAGGACTCATATTTATCTTGCCATCAGGACAATGAAAAAGGAGATAAAAATAACTGTTAGAAAACTACATCTAACAGCCACCATGTCTCCATAACAACTATTTATTTTAAAGCTTTAGTACACATCTTTAGCAACAGGGCAGATAACTGTGGAGGCCACTGTATTTATCAACACACATTTTTGTCTTTAGAACAGAAACCACAGAGAACAGCCTGTCCCTCCCACCCGCATTGAAACAGCATGAGTAAAATATTCATTCTGAAGAGAACCGTAAATCTCTGGTGACCAGCTTTGAGAGAAAGCTGTCATCTTAAATACATCAGGATTGGCTTATCCACAAACATCTGGATGACATTACAAGTCAGTTATACCGCTGTGTTCGGCAGCTGGAATCGTCCAGATATGTGTTGGACAAGTCAGTAAAGAGGCTCGGAGGATTTTATCATACTCCAGGTAGATTCCCAGTTTACCTGTTTAAGTTAGCAAAGGATATATTTACGTCAAAGGTGATATTGTATGCTTAAAAAAGGAACGTCAAAAAGGTCACCTGGTAAAATTGCATAGCATGTTACATCAGTTTCCTCCTTTCTTTCCTCTCTTTCTCAACATCAACAGGAGGAGGAGCGGAATGATCGTTTGTTGAAATGGCTTCAAACAACCAACATTTATGTTCCGCATTATTGGGAAGAAGCTGCAAATGTTTTAGGGAGGGGGATCTTTGTGGGTGGATGTGCTCACCAAACGTTTGACTTCATCGCTTGACTCCAAATCTGTATCCTATTATCTGTAAATGTTGGCTATGCAGAGTTTTTCCATTACAGTGTCTATTACCACAAATGTTAGACACTTGTGGTCTATTAGGAGGATCTAAACAGCTACAAATGACTCAAACAAGCAAATTTGTCAAGATTTTTTCTCTTTATTAAGCACCAGGTTTGCAGTGTATTTTTATTGTAAATGTAAAAACCCTAGTGCTCTCAACCCTCCACTGTCATGAGTTATACATCATCATAATATCTTCCTCATTTTTATTTGTGGATAATTATGTGGTTGCACTGGAAAACACGCTGCTTAAGAACATCTACAACAACTATTGTTCATTTCAAAATTGCATCCACACCATACCCTTCCATACTAGAATTATGGAGCTGTTAACGGGTGTCTCAAAATTTTTCCCATTTAAATTCAAATGTTTTCCAGACTAATGACTTTTGGTTCTTTTCAGGCTGCTTGTACTGTTTAAGCACAGAAACTCACTCTGACTTTATGGTAGATATTTCTACAATGATCAGAGTTTAATTATACAGAGGATGTATGCCTCTTTGCTCCTCAGTATTTGCAGATATTTCCATGGAAAGTGCCTCCAAATTATTTGCGGAAAATTTGGCTATTTGTGGATTTTTTCTTAGTGGATAGCTAAAATATATCATTCTGCATTCAATAGAAGTCGACGTAGTTTTATTGACTCACCAACACCACAGTGTAAATAGTTTAAGAAATCTAGCTGGGAAGTTTTTAAAGAATGGATATCTATTTCTTTAAGAGGAAGATAAACCATGGCAACTATCTGAGTTAGTAAAACTCTGACTCTACCAAAAAATTCACCTGCTTGGCAAGTTTAAAAGCACATCCAAAGTTCACAACGATGTTTTTGACATTTGAGTGGAAATAAAGGCTAAAAAAAAAAGCCAAAGCTTTAGTCAGTGTTCTTCTGTTTAAAGCGTTAATGGTCATCCAGGATTTGACCCAGTCTAAGCTGTCAAACAAAGGAAGAGGGGATAAAAAGAGAAAGGCCTAAGACAGAACCCTGGGGATTCCCAGAAGTGATGGGAACAGCTGAAGAGGAAAACTGCCCAACATGAACTGAAAAGCTCCAGTTAAGTATGACCTAAATCATGAAAAGACTGTGATCCCTATAAACTGCTGTAAATGAGACAACAAGTTACGAAGAAGGCGTGTTTTTGTGTGTATTGTTGTGTATTAATACCAAATTGATGGGGAAGCCTGTCAAAACTGAAGTTGATTTAAAAGTACATTCTCTAAAAACCTGTACAGTAAGTGCAGTTTACAAATGATAAAAAAGGTGTTAAAACAGAAGGATCAAGCTTCCAAGTAGGATTGAAACAATTGTAGACAATGAGAAACAGAAAATACAAATATTTTTACATAGTTTATCTTTTTCATACCTATTCAGACCTGATTAATACTTAAATTAAATTCTCAACTTTTTCACACTTCTCAGGGCTGATTGACTTGGCCAGTGCAGTTTCTTAACAGTTGAGTGTTAACTACTCTAATGTGTCCACATAGTTGCTGTCTCCTAATCAGAGTGTAATGTAAGGTGAAAATTGCTGCAGTGATGGTAGGCGTGGGTTTACTAAGTTGCTCAAGGGCACTCTCATAGTCATTATGGAAAGAAAAGGAGACTGTTAATCATCCGTTGCATGCTCAAATGATCTCATCTGACCTTCAGCATCCAACCACTCCTACTTTTCTGATGTCACTTCTAATCAGCAGGTTGTTTCCTTCTTTAAACGGTCTGTACAATGAAATAAAAAGAAACCTTTACAGGAGTATTAAATACAATCCACCCACAGCTATTTGTAAAGCAGTGTTGGAGGCTTTTATGCAACCTGCGTTGCAACATTAAAAGTCCAAGCAGAAATGATAGATGTTCTCCAGTTCTTAAAACAGTCGATCTAACAGCGGCAAAGTCAGCTGCTTAAATCAAATTACCCTACATGGACACAGCAATGTTTGTTCCTTTTTCCTCAGCTGGTATGTTGGTTCTGTTTGTATGCTACACCACTAGAGGAAAAGTGAGCATCCCTGTGGCAGACTAATCCAGTGTTCTCCTCTGATGGTTCCCTCCTGACATAGTAATATCCCTCCCCGGCTCAGCCAACAAGCCCTGGCTCTCTGCCTGAAAACAAGGGCTATTTTCAGGCTGAATAGTAGGAAGCCAGCAGCTCCAATACATGGAAAGGCTTAAACACTACAAATGAAAAAAAAAAAAGATGTGTGTGTTTGTGTGTGAGTTTGAGAGGGAGAGAAGGCAAGTTGTTGCTCCTTTAGCCAGGAAGCCGTCACTCTCTCTTGGAAGAATTGATAAATGATGGGAAAGGCCATTTCCAAAAGAACATTATTACTAGTTTAATGTGAAGAAAAGGAATATTTTACATTGATAACCTCAGATAAGAATGACGAAAAACATAATTTGTAGAATGTGAGACTAAACTATACAGTGGTTGTTTCCAAACTGAAGAGTCTTACCTCAAGATGGATCTAAAGCAGTGCAACTAAGAAAGTTAATTGTATTATTTTAGTTTATTATTTTTTTTATATTCTTCCAACTTTAACTCAGTAGAGATTAATATAGGTATTGTTCAGGATCCTCCATGATAACAGAATGAAAACAATATTTAAAATAGAGTAAAAGTTTATTCTAAGAAAGATTGCTGGTTCTGGATTCACCAGACAAGGATTTCTGTGGCATATATTGAGGCATCATGAGTCACACTGAGACAGTTTAGACACCTTAACCTCACCCATTAAATACAAGTTTTCAGCACTCAAGGCATAAACACCATTTTATTTCTTGAGTGCTGACCGCGTGAATCACCAAAATAAAGGAGCAGAAAGAAAACCTTCAGTTTGTAATTAAAGAAGCTTGAATTACGCATTCACCCATTTAGCCGTGCTGCAGTTGCCTTCTGTATAGAAAATTTTTTGTTATAGAACAACAGCAAAAACAAAAAGAATAAAATAAAACCCATCCTGCTCGCTCGCTCCTTCTCTGTATGTTTTTCTTCACTCGGCTATAATAAGCTGCGAAGGTGCCGTACTCTGATTCGCGCCATTTCACAATTATGAGTCTCAACAGGGAGCGTTCATTAATGTTATGCTAATTTTCTGTATCCAATTAATTCTTTCCTCTCCCCGTTTCTCTCCTCTTGTTCCCCCGTTTGGAAATTGTACCTGTCAGTCAACTGTGGTGTTCGAAAAACACAAACAAAACCCGCTGAAATCATCACTAATGCATTCAGCAAGCTTACATCCTACATTACTACATGTTAAAATGCAGAGAAAATTATGTGCATTTATAAAGTAAAGTTAAACAATATTATTTCTTTATATGTACACAATCAAGTGTGGAAAAACCCAGGAGTAATAAAGCTTCAACCTTTAATTGGAGTAGAAAACTTACACAAAATGTGTAAATTTAAGCTACAAAAACAAGTGAGAAGAGAACAAAAAAAATAACGTGCATTCAAACCTGCAAATACAAAATTTCTGAATAAAAATTATGACTTGACTGCAGAGCATGTAATGTTTTCTGACAAGAAGAATATTACAAATAAAGAAGCATGAACATTCTGCACAATAAAAACAACACTATGCTGTCTAGACATGCTACTTAATTAGAAATTATGAGCAACATCACTTTTCTATGTATGGATATCAGATAACAACAGCTCCTTGGAGTGCATCAGTAGTGACAGAAACTAAACCAAAAGCAGAATGACATTCTGAGATACAGCCCCCCCAAAACACACACACACACACACACACACGTAAGGCACTTACCCTGAGGTAGTTGAGGGTGAAGTTGGTCAAGCCCATGCGCGTGATGTTTTTGGACAGTTGTTCCAGCACCTGAGGGTCTTGTGCCTAAAATAAGGAGCACATAAATAAAATAAGGAGATTTATGAACATTTTAGCCTATATTATATTCTGCTGGACAATAGTTAGGTTCATTAGTATATATATTTGAGGTATTTGATTTTTATTTATCTTCACAGTCTTGCAAATTTGACAGCTGATCAGTTATATTGCTTGAATTTTCGCAAATTTCTAGCAGCATTTGTTGTTGTTGGTTTTTTAACTATATTTGAAATTGCTGAGTGTGGGTTTGTCATGCCACAGTTTCAGAGTGCATTGAATAAATAATGACAAGATACAGAAAGATGTAACCCAAAGAATTAAAAAAAATGTCTCTTTCAGTGAAAAGCACTGGTTTTAAACCTTTTGCTTTGTACTTTTATGAAGAACATATAAAGCATAGCAAGATGGTTAATTTGCATAAAGCACAAAATAATTAAGAAAACAACCACAAAAAAAACAACTAATAAATAAATCTTAGAACTCCAGCAATTATATTGAATGTTTTGAAGAAAAGGGAATATTTTTGAAAAGTTTTCTTTCTTAAAAATGTAATAAAAAAAATTAAAAAAAATGCTGGCAATTATAGGTATAAATTTAAAGGCTTCTTTGTCTCTAAACTTGTTTGCTCCACAGATAAACATTCACATCATAAAGAGCTGGAGGTATTGACAGACCAAAACACAGCCCAGACTAAGCAGAAGCAGCGCGCACACTTGAATTCAGTGCCTCATGAAAAATGCATAATTCTATCTCCAGTCGCATCTCTGTGTGGGGAAAGTCATGAGGGAAGCGGGGGAGTCCTTTTGTACCGTCAGCAGACCAGCATGAATGATAGCAGGATTGAACTAGTGTGCATTATTTGACAGCTGGCGGGATCACAGTCTGAATTACTTTACTCATCAAGCAGAATTAGGATGAATGTACTGTACACATATTTTTCTTGGCATCACCGCCACAGTGATGCATCAACAATTTAGAAAAAGTTGAGGAAACACTGACACGTGTGGATGAGAAGAGATGGAGGCGATCAGCTCAGGAAACTCGGCAAACAATGGAAATAAAAACCAGATCAGAGGGTCAATTATGAAGTTTAAAATGAAGACAATAAACTGTATATGCGTTAAATCTAAGAGGAGACAAAAAGGAATGTGTAAATGTGTCTATAAACAGTCCTTATAGAAAACTAAAGAAGCTTAAGACTTAAAAAATAAATAGTTATAATGTCTTGTCCTCCGATGTAGTGAGGAAAAAACATCTTAAAACATTAGATTCCACAGTTACCATCCAAAATGCAATCACATTTAACTCTTAGTGCTTTTTGGTGGTGGCAATATAACAGCTTCTGTTTACCATAATCCAGTGTGTTTTCAATGGGAATTTCATTTTAAAGGAAGTACTATTACAGCAACCATAACAATTGGTAACATATTCATTACTTTATGTGCGAAACAAAAATGGTATTTTAAATGCACACATTGACAGCAATACAGTAAAAGTTTAAGATAAACATTCATAAAATATATGACAAAGCTCAATTTTACAACCTGTAACAAAGTATCATTTTATTGCTACATTGTTTCAGCTCTTAGAACCAAATTATAAATTTAGATATAAGTGCAACAAACAGGAGCTTGTTCATGGATTCTGATGAGAAGTTTTATTTTTCCATTGCCAGGACAAGAAGCTTTGTAAATTTGATGTTTGCAAAATAGAGATCTGACTTATTTTAGTTAGTTGATTATATGTTGTAAATTTCTACTTTTCCCACCTCAAAAAAATAAGTTGATGAATAAGATGCACGTTTTAAAAATGATTTGCTGATTATGAAATTAATTTACAAGTAATTTTACAATCTCTGTGCTGGGAATATAATTCCCAGAAAGGAAACATTTAAAGCTGTAAATGATCTTTCAAAAAGTCTATTGTGTTGTGTCCAAATTAGCACCTCAGGTCTTTCAGTGAACATTAAAAATACTAAAAAACATGTGAATAAATGAGATTCCACTGTGGAAGCAGACCCACAGAAGAAAAGGAAATCTGCATAAAATAATGCAGATTGGACATTAGCCTTTCTGGGCAAAATTCCAACATCTGCTATCCATCCTTGTACAATATTTTTATTTAGTATATTTAAAATAAATTCCATTACACTGGAAACATGTTTTTTTTTTTTTATTTTGTCACTGACAGACGACTTTGTTAAGTCAAGAAGTAGATGCTACAGATGTTGCAGCATTCAAATGTGATATCTGCCAATTGATTCATTACTGGGCTTTAAAAACTATAGCGCCATCTAGGGGTGGGAAAAATGAATTTAAAGTTTTATTTTTATTTTGTACCAACAATAATGAAAAGTAAAAGCAATAATAAAAATGACAACTTCAAGTAGCTGGGTGCCGCGTTAATCATAGTCCCACACTGTAACTCCATTAAATCATATTTTGAAAAGTATTGATATTTACTGAGGCTCTCATCAAACCAACAGTGGAGAAAATAGTAAAAATAATTTTGACAATACAACCAGTTATGTTTTTTTTTTTCCTAAGTCATTAACTTGGATTAATCTTTTGGATGAATCAAAATTTTTATCATGATAAAAAAATTTTCACAATAACAATAAATGATGCAACAAATGCACACCCCACGCTACACCCTCACCTATGTGGCCGGTCTAATCTGGTCAATTCTTCATCAAATTCAAAAGTTCCACAAAGAATTAAATATTTTTCAGCTTCATATGAGGTCTGATAAAAATGTTTAAAAACTACGCTCCAACCCTCGCTTTGAAAAGTGGGTTCTTCCAAAGCAGCTAGAGTTCTCCAAGAATCTGAAGTTTCAACTTTGCTGTTCTAACTCCCATGTGTCTGTATGTGCTTTCATTAGCTCAGACAGTGATCAAAAGAATGTACTTACACTCAAACACAAATCACAGAAGACCTGGCCAGGACCCACAACAGCCCACAATATCCCACTCTCCAGGAATTAGCGTGAATACCCAGAGGGGCCAATTTATTGGTGAGTGAAATTCATAAGAAGTTTCAGGCAAAAAGCAAGACTGGATCTTAAACCTTTAAACCCACATTAAAAAAGAGAAAAGGATCATATGGTCGTTTCAAAGCAAATGTGGAAAAATGTAACAAGATGGGAAACTTGTGATTTAAATTTAAAAATTGTTGCTTACACTTGAAATGTCTTATTTGACTGTTAAATTTTCTCATTTATGCTAATAAAGTGAACAAAAAAAATATTGGTGAATATATACACACAGTGAAAGCAAGACTGTGTTGGAAGCTGATGCTTCTTGTCTGTGTAAAGAACAAGTCTAGCGCTAAGTTTATGGAGCAGAATATTTTTTTCTGTGTGTCTCCACATGAATAACTGCATCCCCGGTGAACTATATTACTACCTGAATAATTGACAAGTCATATTAAAGCAGAAAGCAAATATGCTAGCATTACCTTACCTCTTCAGCTAGCTGCTCTGTATTTAAACATTGTGAGAAGGAGTAAGATGTTTAATAAAGACTGGAATCAGATACAGTGGGGGAAATACTTATTTAAACTCCAGGTTAACACCAATATAAAGAAATTTATGAAGGAGAATCTGTACAATATGGGTGTTTCAATAGACAAGAAGAAATGTCAGCAAAATATCCAGAAAAAAATCTAAAAGCTGATTTGCATTTAATCAAGTGAACTAAGTACTTAATAAGCATTTTTAAACTTCAGTTCAGAAACTCAGTAGTACACATGTGAAACTGACAGTTTCACATAGTATTATTCTATGACTCAGTGTACATATTGTTTTTAGACAATCGGTAGGGTTAAAAGATCAATAACTATTGATAATTGAAAATTTCACTATCCACATAAGCCAGCTTCCGTCAGTTATAGTGCTTCACTTTAGCGCCCCCTGTGGTCCAAATGAGAATTACAACGATAAGTCTCAAAAAATTTATTTTTTTCTTGCCTTTCAGTCCTGAGTAAAGGTAGTGTGACATATGGCAGAAAAAAATAAATAAATAAGGTTTTGCTTGTCTTCAAACCCAAACAAAACAAAAGTGTACTACAAACCTGAAAACTCCCCAAATTTTCCTAAAAAAGAAAAAAACGGACTTTTCTTATCCTTCAGAGTTTCTGTACAGGTTATTGTGGAATTAAATGATCACATAAATTGTTCAAATGCTCTCTTTTGATGTACGCTTTACAGTATAGTCCATTGTTCTTTGGCCACATGAAAAATTATGCTTTTTGTTTCACAGTGAAGCTGTGCATACAGAGTACATCACAATATAAAGTCTGAACAGAAACCATAAACCCATGTCATAATGCAGAGAGACAACAGCTTAAACATTTGGCTCTTTTAAACTCCCTCTTTTTGCACCAGAAAAATCAAATCTGAGTGTTTTTGTTTAATTCATTAGAATTATTTTTCTTTCATGCACTGACTTAAGACACTTGAGAAACTGAAAACAGTGAATTCACTTTATGTATCTAATCCTTTGCTGCAGCAAACCTTACATTAATCTGAGCACGTTCTAATCAGACAGACATGCTAAGAGTTCGGGTAATGTTACCTTGAAAGATTTCAGTAATAGTTTTGATATAAAAGTGACCTTGGTGCGTCTTCATTAATGAGACTAGCATGTAAAATTGTCACAGTTTTCATGTAAAGCTGCTGTGGATTTCTAAAATATTATATGCAACTATTGGTCCTTGAAACACATAAAAAGAGCCTGGAGGCTAGTGGGAACACATGCATAGTTTTGCTTTGTTTATTTCATTTTTAGTGCAGCATCATATGGTTTCACCTTTTCTATACTCTATGCGTCATAGACTGAGTAATCCAGTCAGTGGAATTAAAAACTGAATATACAGTATATGTAACCTTTTGCTGTATTATATTTTTCTAAGACAAAGGTCTTATTTTTCCTTTTCAGTTTTCATGCAAACATCTTTGATATTCCTTTGTTGGCATATCCTCACAAAAGGCTTTTAAATACGTCTCTGCACTGTGCACCGACAATCTCTATTAGTCAAAAAGTCAACCAAAGCGGACATGCAGTGCTGTGGAGAACAAATTTAAATATCAAACATAGAGAACCAGAGTAAATACAAAACTGAGTTTTCATAGAGTGACTTAATTAAGAGAAAAATGTTTTCCAAACCAGCCTGTCCAACCTTTCTTTAAATGATGAATTAACTGGGACTAGCAAATTTTTTGTAGTCAATTTCACTACTTATCTGCTGAAAAATGCCAGACTAGAACAATCATGAAATTTCTTAAAAATAACTTGTTTGACAACATGATGTAGGCAAAAAAAACAAAATCTCCAAAATAAAAACATCATTCCCTATTCCAAAGAAATTCAAGAATTGGTCAGAAATCAATCAGGTCTTCAAAGGGTTACAAAGCCATTTCCCAGGAGTTGGAACCACAGTGAGAACCACACATGGAGAAAGTTATCATAAGAACACATCCAAAGGAAAACCACTGCTGATCAAGAACTTCCATCTTGCATTTTTCACAAAGGCATCTTAAAAATCACACACAGCTTTAAAATAATCTGTGATTTAAGAAGACCAGAATATACAATTTTAAAAGGTGTGTGTCCCCTTACATCTGGTGTGAAACTAACAGCATTAAAGAAGATCACATAAAACAGGGTGTAAAACATGTCAAGCATGATGGTGCTAGTGTGATTATCTGGGGCCACTTTGCTTTTCCAGGAGCTAAATGACTTGCTACGATTAATAAAAATCTCTACCAGACCATCCTGAAAAAGATCGTCGGACAATGATCCAAGGGTTTACTGATCACAGTTTTCTGGCCTGAAGTGTCAATTCGGATTTTTTTGTCTTAAATCGTCTCTTAATATGGCAACAAAACCACTAAGTTGGCAACAGTGCGGTGACTATTGTTACTCGGATGTGATCTGGTGGCCAGGTTTATCAGTCAGGCTTCTCTCAGACAGAGCAAACCTTTGCCGAAGCAGAGGAAGATCAGTGGATAAGCTCTGTGTCACTGATCTCCCAAAAATGTATTAAACTGAGGCTAATTTATTGGAGCAGCTTTACAGTGATCCAAAACAACACCAAGTCCACATTTGAATGACTCAAAATTACAAAATCATAATTTTGAAGAGACCTGTTTAAAGCTTAAATTTAAATTCAAGTGAGACACTGTGTACTTCAACTGGCTATTCATGCATGAAACTCCTTGACATGGCTGTATTAAAATTGTTCTGTAAGGAGCAGTGGGACAAAACTCATCCACAGAAATGTAAGAGATTGCCAGTTTTAAACTGCATTTTACTAATTTAGCTTTCTCTGATAGTATTATTTGCTTGATGATATGAAACATTTAAGTTTGGGAAATGTTTTTCACACTACTGTTTGTGTTGTCTGTTGGGTGTTAGCTGTGTCAGACTTACATGCATGGCCAGGATGCTGCGCGGGATGAGCTCCCGGTACTGCCGGATGGTAAAGTGCCACGTCTTGATCCTCATCAGATCATCGAAGGCAAACTCCAGTATCAACCGACCCTCTGTGCAAACCTGGAGAAAGATCCCATATTTACTGTTACCTCACATTTTTCCTCATTCTTATGTTTCTTTAACTGACTGGTGGGCAACTGTCAGATCATTGTAACAAAGTAAAGAAAAATTATTACAGTTTATAGTTCAGGTATGATTTCTCTAAAAATGCTGGAATTGTTTTGTCTCAATTCTGGAATTTGTTAAAGGACTTTTCAAGCTATTATGATCCCAATGTTTACTCTGTCTTTGGGCCCCTAAAATGCAAAAATAAAATGTAATCTGCAGAGGGATGTGTTTACACCAGAGACAAAAGAACTTCAGGTCAGAGAGAGTTGCCAATTAGGAGGAGACAGAGAGAGCCAGAGAAGGGGAAACTGAGAGGGGAAAAAACATTATTTCGCCCCTTTAGCTGAATCCAGCTCTTGTCGGGGCTCTTGCGCTTCCCCGTATTTCGTTGCTGTGACAACCAGGCAAGAGACGGGAGAGAGAGAGAGAAATGGAGAGACAGACAGAGAGTGGGGGGGGGGGAAATCAGCTGATTAGTTGGCATGGCAACAGCGAAGATGTAATCCCACCAGACACACTCTAATCAATGCCCCCAGCGCAGATGGTCTCCTGAGGATCAACAAGAAAGAGGCTAGCGGCCATACTGAACCCCCCCGCCCCAACACACAAACACACACCCACCACTGCTTCATCCCACCACCGCGACCCTCCCCTTCCTCACCCCCATCCCCCTGTTCCCAGCCAACTACCTCTGTAACACACGTGCCAACACACTCGGTTATACAAAAAAAGAAGAGGAAAAAAGAAACAGAATGTAAAATCACTGCATGGAAAACCGTCTCTCTGCTGTTTCAAATAGAAAATTAGATACCGTGAAATGTTCCCACTTTTATCAAAAAACCCTGTTTGCTGATATATACACCCATTAGAGAGTAAAATAAAGAAAGAAAAAAAAGTTTTGTTCAACAGCAAAATGTTTTATACAGACACAAACTTTTAGATTACATGTAGCAATAACAAAACACATGGTCAACAGAAGTAATTATAGCCAATAAGTAATAAAACATTGTGTATATGACTCTGTTGATCTATAGTATTGTTATGACTGAATAAAAGGTACAATAAACCATCAACAATGCTCAAACAATATACCGAGTGTAATTTCCATTGTCATACAAATTTGCATGTCTTCTTTTCTAAACACCATTTTAAAATTGTTTGATGTCCTTAACTGTATTTTTTTCACAAGTTGTGTTACCTGCTGTTATAGTTCTGTCTCTCATGTTAAAGTCAGACTTGCTGCACTTTACAGTAATATTAAAAAGGACAATATGTCATGAGAAACTTGGGATTAATTATTTGGTGTCTTGTTTAATATGGTTTTGTAGCTTGGAAAGTAAATCTTTTAAATGAGTGACACTTCAGTGTTTAGTTTGATATATTTGCTAGAGCTGGAAGATTTTAAATTAGGTCTCTTGTTATTTTTCGATATAATTTAGTTACTTATATTTCCTCTCCTTTTGGTTAGTAATTAAAAAATGAAGTAAATAATTGCCTAAGTAAAAACAGAGTTAAGATAATCCATAAATTTAAGGATTTTGTAGCCTTCAACCTGCTACAAAACACTCCCTGATGTTTTCTATTATAAAAAAAGTATAAAGACAATGATTTAAAATTCAATTTAAAGTTGAAATATTATTAACAGTCCCCTTTATTGAAATTAGAATTAGAAGAAACTTTGGCTGATTTTTTATTTATTTTTATTTATTTATTTTTTTTATTGCATTGCATCCTTTTAATTATGTAGTGGATTATTTTTCTGCCCCCTGGCAGCATACTTAAAAGTAAATATTAAGGCAAGTATGAAAGAAAAAAAACACAAAAAAAACGATTAATTCCTGACATCATTTCTGAAAGTTAGGTCGTTTCTCTGCATGGCATTTACCCAGGAGCAGTGAAATAACTTGAAATGTATTTACCAGTGAATCAGTGTCTTATGGTGCTTTCCAGGTCTATTGCCTACAGTGAAACAACAATGCACTATTGATTCCTTCTTCCATAGTGCCTACTGTGTCCTTAGCATTGCCTTCTAATATTGCTTCTATTTCTCTCTGTAGTCCTTCTGCTTCTCTGCAACCCATAGATAAAATCATAAATGGCTTAAATCAGAACCAGAAAAAAATACTGTACTCTAATTGCCAAGCCCAATATATGCACAAGAATTTGTCTTTGTGGTGCTGGTGCAGAGACAAAATTGCAGCCAAGGCTTCATATTTTCCATCAGGAAGATTCAATCATACAAGCTGGTTATTTCTCCACAGCAAAAGTCAGTTGGTTAAATCTCATATTTTCTCAACAAAGCTCTAGCCTATTATTTTTTAGCTAAACAGCTTTCCCTTATGAAAAACTAAAAGAAAGAAAATCCAGATGAATTAAAAAGTGTTCCATTAAATGCTACAGCCCTTCACAGAGTCCCCATTGATTTAAGAGCAGGGTCATAAATCTTGCACACAACGGGGCTGAGATCTCTGGCTCAAAAGAGCAAGAAAGAATAACAGTGTCCCGCTGCTGAGACACTATTCAATACTGTGCCTCAACCTGACAATCAATTAACGGAGCAGATGAGAGTCATTAAATTGAGTATTATGAGCATTTATCACAACTTCTGACAAATTTGTTGACTAAATATTCTAAGTTAGAGTAACTAAGTGGTTAGACACTTAATATAGGAGGAAGGGCAGATTCTGACAGTAATTTTTTTTATTTAAAAAAAGGAAATAAAAGATTATTACAACTACTGCTATTCGCTTTTGAAGAAAATGTATATTTCTTTGTCTGACTGCTCATTAAAAGAAATTAAAGCTTTAGTTTAGCTGATTAACTAGTTCCTATTTAATCAGACAGGTTGCTTGTACTGTGCAAACAGTCAAAAGTGTTGCCATAGTAAGTGTATTAAGGGACTAGTTCATTATTATGTTACTCTTAGATGCAGACACTCTGGTCCTGGCGCATCTCCTGATGCCTCGATGTAAGGACTTTAAGCCATACAAATTCAGTTTAAAAATGTTGATACCAGTAGCTAACCCAAGCCTGTATTGCACTGTGCAAAAATACAGTAAGTACAAAAAAGTTGAAATTGATCTTGGTTCTGCTGTTTTAAAACTGTTTTAAAAGAGAGATTAATTACTGTTTTGTGCTGCATCCAAATTAATCATCAATAAATTCATTATTTATTACTTTTAAGGAAATGTAAATGTAAATTGAATTAATTTCTGTAAATTTGAAAATCACCAGTGCAACTAATGACACCCCTCATAATGTCCTTAAAGAACACGGCACTGAAAGTCTGTAATTTATCTTTTCTCCTTTAAGTTGATCAGTACAATTAGAAACTTTCATGACAAACACCCCCAATCTTCAAGATGAGTCACAGGGAAATCATGAAATGTATAATAAATAATAAGAAATATCTACCAAAAATTCCTCGGAGATAGTCTGAAACAACTAAACCTGTCACAAAGTTGGACGAAGAAGTAAATGTATCTTAGTACACACAGACTGGTGCGTGGTGAAGGAGACTAAAAAAAGTCTTCAAAACTTATTGCCAGAGAAATGTAACTGAGTGGGATCTGGGAGTTCACCAAATCTCCATAGCAATATATATATATTTTCAAATCTCACATCTTTTCTAGGTCTGCCAAAAAACTGTGAAGGCTGCTCTGAGTCATGAAGTTAAAATACAAATGAACAGCTTGTCTGTTGCATAAATTCTGAATAATAAAATCTGTTTTGTTTTGTTTTTTTTGTTGTTGTTTGTTTTGTTTTTTGGGGGGGGGTTTACATTAATTACAATTTTTTTTATTAATTTAATGCATCAAAAGTAATAATGCCCACCATTCTTAGCTTTCCTTCAAATTATAGATAACTTGATGATTGCATCTCTAAATGTATAATTTGTCCTTCTGTTTTAAGTGAATTAATGTATTCATTTGCATCATCAGAGCCCAGTTAATTAATATATATACATAACTTACCAAATTAGCAAAGAGGTACATAAATAAATGTATTGAATGGTAATGAAGAGAACAAAAACAGTTTGGTAATAATCCCTTTTCATTTTTAGCCATTGGTAAAACATCCCTCCTGAATTAGATACACTTGAACTGAAGCCATTGTGTCACAAAGTCGCCTTTTCCTCTTTGCTTGCCTCCCAGCATGCAGAAACCCCAGCTGGGAACCAGTAACAAGGACCAAGGCCTCAGAGCTAACACACTCCGGTCAGGGAAAGCAAGGCCTGCTGGGTACTGAATAGAGGTGTTGGGATACTGGAAGGTGGCTGAGAGGTTGGGAGCTTTTGCTCAAATTGGCACCCCGTGTCACCTTGTCAACACCTCTCAGCCTTGTGAGTCACACACACACATTTTCCACCTGCACCTAGAGAGCTCGCCCACTCAGAGAACCCCTGTAGCTCCACCCCTTCGTTAGATTATAACACTCCACCGTAGCAGGAGTGACATCAATTCAGGGAGAGAAAAAAAACCCTCAAGAACATGGGGTGCTGAACAAGAAAGTCTTTACATCTAGCTTGCATTTATATTTCTACCAGTAAAATTTAATTAGGTGATTCTGGAATGTTGTATATGTTCAACAGCATTGCTGCAGACAATAACAATTTACAACCCATCTCATATTACAAACTGTAGCCAATGATGATGATTAATAACGGGGTATATCAGTATCTTCTGCCCACTTAAAACAAATCCTAAGATTTAGCTTTGTTTTCATTGTAACACTACAGAAGATTTGCTAGAAGCATTACACTAAATAAACAAGCAGTTAGAATTTAACCAATGAAACGCCGTGAAGTCAAATCAGACCAAACTTCTACTGTTTCAATCAGATGGATTGTGATTTTGAAGAAATGAATTAATAAATAAATATAAAATATTAATTCATTATTATGGCATTTAGCTAACAGAATTTAGTTTGGTAGTTGTAACTAACCTAAATCAAAAAGTTTTGTCTGATTTAATGTCAAACAGTGAGAGAAAAAAAAAGATGCATTTGTCTTTATTTGATGAATGTAAACGTCTGGTTTCAACTGTGCGTTTAAAAACCTTGAACAAATCAAAGGTTGATAAATTAAGTACACGGTCACACATGTTCAGCTGATCATTGGACACAATATTTGTGTCCATTGGCAACCACTGTCTAATGGTTAAGAAGTTTGTTAGCAAGCTTGACTTTAGTATTAGTGTTTTAGTTTAGCAAACTGAATTCACTTTTATCTTCAATTCTTACTTCAACACAAGACAGATTTTCAACCTCAAGTCTTACAACACTTTTTACTGGTCACTTTATTCGGTACCCTTATTAGTTCTTGTATGAACCCCCTACTTACCTTTAGTATGCTCTTAATTATTTATGGCCTTATTCTGACAAAGTCTCAAAAACATTCATTAAAGATATTGACATGGCAGAATGCCACAGTAACAACCAATTTGGACATCCATAAATTAATCTTCACGTCACTACATCCCAGAGGTACGCCGATGGATCCACATTCGGCAACTGTGGAAGCCATTTTAGTAGTTTCCAAAAATGGCTTCCACATATTTGGAAACTACTAAAATGTATTGACTACAACCATCTGTGAATAACTAAAATCTGTAAATACTTGAGACCCCATCTTAAGATGGGGTCTCAAAATGGGGATAATTAATAGTTCAATTATCCAATGACTGAAGATATGCCTTCAGTCATTATGCACAGTGGAAACCATTTTAGCACTGTCACAGAAGCTAACATTCATGGTCTTCCTTATTTCTGAAACCAATCAGCAACATAAAAAAGAATGGTTTTGCTGGATTGGCTGCTTCACAAACAACACAAAGTAGCATGTGAAGTACCATTGCAACTAACTAATTTAGCTTCCCAAGGTGCATCTTCTTTAGAATATTGTAGATATGCTCGATAAAGCATATCAGCGATTAAGCGGTGTTTCCACCAATAATTTGAAGTTGCATTCTACAGAAAAAGATGCAAATAGATGGGTAAAATTCAAATTGAAAAGCAAATGCACTCTGTGAAATAATTTTTACAAGACCTCTACTACTGCGGATTTACAAGAAAAGCAACTATTGGCCAGTATGTTACCAGTATAAAAATATATCCACTGCATTGCATTTGTTGCTTCTTGCTGTTTTGATTTTCTGTTAATGGTGAAGTGTTCAAATCCACCCATATGTGAAGTTTTTTGTTTCTGTCTCAGTTCATTACAGGATTCCCAGTCTAACCAATTAAATTGATGCTAACTGTGCTTTTAGAACTCATTGAAAGCATTTAAGAAAAACAACAGAAATCTACCTCAACTTTTAATATACAACAAAATTTTTTTTAAAAATATGCAAAGAATTAGACTTTATGAAAGACGGACGGAGGAGCAGAAAGAGACAGATACAGGCAGAGAGAGAGAGAGAAGGAGGCAGAGGCAGAGCAAGCGCACGAGTTGGGAGCTGGGGATGATTTCTCCAGGGATGAAGGATGCGGGTGTGTGTGTCTGTGTGGTATGTGTGTGTGTCTGTGCGTCTCGAGGGAGCGGGGGCGGGGAGGGAGAGGGGAAGAGAGGGGGGATGAGAGAGCGAGCGTTGGAGTAGAGAGCGAGGGAAGAATGAGCGAGCCGGCAAGGCGGGGAGGGGGATGAGCAAAGCGGCGGCGGGGGTGATGTGCTGTGGTGGTGGTGTTTGAGGGAAAGCGAGGCGAGGCAGAGCTGATTGAGATTCGGGCCTCCAGAGCTGCAGGCTCGCTGCTGCTGCTGCTGCTGGGAGCTCAGACAGAACACGCTCAGTTATTGGAATTTTTTTTTTTCTAATGAATTAATTCTTCTCATCCAATTTAGGTGAAGATGAAAAGAGAGCAGGGCTGCAAGCATCAAATTTAGCTTTTTGTTGACCGGGCCTAGCCTGTTCTGCTCCCATTTTGTATGGTTAATATCTGACACTTGTAATATATTATAGCTTTTTTTGGTCCGCTGCTTTCGAGAAGCCTTGTTTACAAAAAGCAGCGAAAACTCCAACAGCAACAACATGAAAAGAAATTTCCTTTTTCTATTACTTGACACATTCCATTCTTATTTATTAACATGATAACAAAAGAGCTCCCCTCGTTCCACTTATACTAAAGTATAAACTTGTTTACACATGTGCTGATACTCCACCCTTGCCTACAAAAATTGCCCTGTTTTCCTCCCATTGATTGAAGCTAAACATTTATTCATGTAAATACCTGCCACATTCAAAATAAGAGCATGATTGAATGAAAAACAATGCTCATTGCAACAGAGTTAAAATAAATCTTCCATTAAATTGAAGTCAGTTATGGTGATGATTGAGCAGATGTTAGGAATGATAGCTGTAGGTTGATGTAAGCCACAGTTAAAGCTCCACCTTGTTGCTGTAGTTATTGCGGTTAATGTTCTTATAAAGTAACTTGAACTAGGTTTCAAACAAAGAAGAAAAACTAAAGTATTTATAAGTATCTGATTTATGAGACAATATCAACATTTTGTAGGTTCTGAACATGTCCTTCAGAATAACTAAACATGTTGTGACTTTGTTTCTTATCTTGCCACAAACACTTAACATTATATAAAAATAATAAATAATAGTGACCAAAATATCTGAATGATAATAAAGCATAATAATGTTAAAAATTCAATGGTCAATAATTTTTCCTTTATTGAAAACAAATCCTACATAAATACTTCTAGGATTTTATTAAGTATGAGATCAGAGGTCAGTAAAGTTGATGTAATTATATGTGTTAAATAATAAAAATACATAAACTCAGGTATAGATTAGAAACTGTCAGAAGACTTGGAGTTGAGGATGCTTCTTTGAGCAAAATTTAGCTTTATCTAGCTTAGCCACAGTGAAAATGCTAATGCTATGCTTTTTGAGGCAGTTATTGCCAATTTAGTTGTCATTACATGACACATTATTAGTTACCTTATTATATTTTAACCCTTAATCACAGGGTGATCAATAGAAATAGTTTTGAAATGATTTTTTTATCATTTCTTTGTCACATATAACAAATGAAATCAGAAAAATTATTTTATTAATTAGAATTTAACTTAATTTAGCCCAAAGCTCTTTAAAAGGTTTATGAGAGCCCTCAAAATAAATATCAGTTGAATTCATCAAACATCAGACTACAATACTGTGGTAGCTCTTCTTTAACCACATTAAACCAAGTGAATCTTCATTAGTGCAGACAAAGCATCTGCAAATTAGTCTACGATAAAGTTAATTTATTACTGGATTACTGCTACCACACTGAAATGCAAAGCAAATATGAAATAGTTCTGACGTGGCATTAGGAAATGGAGGCATGCTATGTCTATAGCTAGTAAACGAATACGCCATGACATTTCTGGATAGAAATTCTAAAAAAAAAAATTAAAAGTGAATCTACCTTCATTTTGAAATGTGAATATGTTTAAACTTCCGTGGAGATGTACCGTGTCCATGTTTATTTATGAATATGTTTAAACCTCCATGGAGATGTACCGTGTCCATGTTTATTTATTTTGTCTATGAATATTATTTGTTTTTATAAATCACAAAGCAGTATCATTTTAACACAAGAAAGGGCATAATACCTGTCAAGCATTAAAAAAGCCATAAAAATCCAATTAAGCTAATTTGAGATAAAAAAAAATAATATCCACCTTCCAATGTTTTATTCCCCAAAAAGTTGCTTGTTAAAACTCAACTCTCAAGTTTTTTTTTTTATTCACTTCATAGGTTCACAGCCTTTGAGAGATCAACTAAAAAGTTAATTATCTGACTCACACACACAGACAGAAACATACACACACCTGTGAGTGAGTGCATACTGTCAAGTTCTGAAAACAAGAGGGGTGTATAGCCGTTTAATGTCAGAACAATCTGGTCTGGCGCTTCAGCTCAGGATTCATGGTAGAGGGAACATGGAATCCCTTTAGCTCAGCTGCTTGGCGCTGACAAGGTATCTGGCCTCAGATTCATTTAGACAGTCAGCAGAAGAACACTAAGAGTCAGCGAGCCATCTGGATCAGACCGTGGAGGAGCAGATATTCACTCCACCTCACAGGGGAATTCTGTCCCCAAAGACAAAAGCCGATGAGCACAGCATTATTGCTTTCAGAGGACCTTTGTGTCTGCTTTGGATCATTTTACCTGTGCAATTAGTGTTTCCTCTCCTTTTGCTTGCTTCCATCTGTGTGTCAGTTACAATACAATCTAAACCACACTCTGCAGGCATCTTATTCCGGTCCTGATAGCTTTGCCTTTGGAGTACCTGCAGGCTTGAGAATCAGTCTGTGCCTTTAGCACTGTAAATGCCAGAGGGCAGAATGGCCAAATTTCTGATAGAAGACAGAAAAGTAAATATAAAGAATATTTCACTTAAAAATAACTACACTACTTAGAACAAATATCTGGCTAAAAACAATGCTTTGCATGGTTAAAAATAAAAAAACATACCTATTTTCTATGATTGTTTTTATATTTTTTACTCAATGGAACTATTACATTTGATATGTATAAAACAGTTTATTTCATCATAAAGAGAGAATAATCATAAAATTCACTTGTGGATAAACTGACATAAAAAGCTCAATTTGGCTCTGCTTTGGTCAAGAAAAGGCATTTAAAAATAGAGGAAACCGTTTTTTATTGTTCTTTGATAAAGACACAAGCACCTTCCTGTGCTTGACAGTAAAACCATCAACTGCTACTTCAAACAGCAGAGACAGCAAGAAAGAAAGAGGAAGAAAGGGAATCAAAGGGTTTAAATGGGTTTGATCTTTAAGCACTTTAACACCTTGCCTGGCCATTATCATAGCACACAATCAATTATTTATGGAGAGAGAAGCTCAAGGGTCAGATGTTACCTTTGTAAACATTGGCTTCCCATGCTGGGTGACCATGGTGCACTGATCACAGTCCAGGGTGATGCAGGAGTTGTGGAAGGACTCCTTGGAGTGTTTCAGGATGTAATGGAGCTCGGTGACGCCGCCCTCAAACACTGTGCTGAAATAACGGGGTATCAACGTCCGGCCGATTGCTGCAGGGAAGAGAGAGGAGAGGACAGACATGCTGAATACTGAAGGAGCCCAAACATGAAATGATGTGGGAAAGATAGGATCAGCTTATGGACAAACAAAAAGGTGCTGTTGCACACCAACAAAATCCTCCATTTGCATGTATATTTACTTCATGTTTACTCTCTAAACTTGCAGGTCTTTTTTTTCTCAACTGACAGGAATATAAGGTTTATTAAAGTAGCTTAATGTCTTGCTTAAGGACCCTTCTGCAAGTAATGTGTTGTTCATTTAACCAGTTATATTCCAACAGGGAGATTTTGCCACAGCAGCCTAGGAATTTATTTGTCTATTAGTTAAAGGTTGCCACAGTCTTTTGGAAACATTAATAACCACTTTAACTTTTTTTTTTTTTTTTTTAATAGCACGTTACAGACATTAACCAAAATGCATTTTATTGTAATTTTATGTAAAAAAGCAATATAAAGTAGTGCTTAGCTTTAAAGTGAGAAAAAATTATACATGTGTTAAAACTTTATGATAAAAACAAACGTTGTGGTGCATAAATGCATTGAACCCTTCCTGAGTCAAAACTTTGTAGAACCTTCAATCACTGTAATTATTGCAGTATATCTTTTGGGGTATGTATCTTATAACTTTGCACAGCCGCACACTGAAAGTTTTCTCCATTGTCTTTGTGAAATAGCTCAAGCTCAGTTAGCCTGGCTGAAATCTTCTATTTAAACCTGGACTTTGACTGGGCCATTCAAACACATGAAAATGTACTGATCTCAACCCATATCATTGTAGATTTGGATGTATACTTAAGTTTATGATACAGAGTGGTAAATAGGTGATTTAAAATGTATTTATTTCATTAATACCAAAATTATCTTTACTTGTAATAATCTTACAGGTACATCTTCAATGCGCATGTAAGTAAATAGTGATGGGTTTGTATCCTCTTAAATGTTAGTCAATAGAAAACCCTCTCTTTGTTACTTAAACTGCTTTGCTTTCTGAACCTTAAAGGAATCATTTGGCGATTCCTTTAGGCGCCTCTTCAGCTTGTTTTGAAGTTCTGAGCTGAAGCAGAGAGACAATTAGTTTGACTCTGCATTAAAAACTGGAAACAGCAGGAGGTAGCTGGCCTGGATGTGTGCCAAGACTGGAGCTCAAAATCAACCTATTATTTTTGCACAACACCTGTGTGTTATCAGGTTAAACAAATGAGATAAAGGCAGATCATTACAAAACTTCAGAGAAACTGGTTTGAACTTTGGACAGAACCATGCTATTTCCTGCTTCTTGGAGATATTTTAGGCTAGACTAATTGCCTCCTGGCTCAGCACACCAACCGTAATAAGAGCGCTATTTGTTTTTGTTTTTTTACTTTCAGGAGGAATGTGAAATACTCTATTCACTAGCTAGTTTGTAAGAATTTGTGAATTTTGTTCAGATTTTATTCAAAAAACAAAGCAGAGCATGTGCATTGTTGCAAATATTATTTTAAGTTACAACTTATATAAAAAAAATAAGATTTAATAAATATGATGCATGAAAACATAAACCACATTCATAAATTGTAATGTGTGCTTTGATGAGGTTTGTTTGTTAGGTAGTTTTAAACTCCCATTTGTGTATTAAAAATGTTTTTTATTGATATAATGTAGAATTTTGATTTTAAATGTTGTGTTTTCATTCGCTGTATAAAGAAAATAACCATAATTAAGATAAATAAAGGCTGAAAACAGTCTGTGTGTAGTTATGTTATATAATGTGTTTCACTTAGTGAAGTGAGTTACTGGAAAAAATATTCTAATGTATTCAATATTTTAACTAAAAAAAAAAAACTTAAAATAAGTACAAAATGAAAAGCTGCTAAGGGCAAAAAACTAAACAAGCTAACCAGTAGTTGTGGTTATCAAAGAAAATCATTTTATTCTGTTATAGTTTCAGATTAAATTGTAAATATGAGGAATCCTTAAAAAGTTTTAAGGCGACAGGAACAGACCAGGTATTCAATGACTTAAAACGATATTTTGTGTTTACTGTATGACACCATTTACTGTATGTCACTGACAATCATAGGAGCAGCATAGTTATTAGGTCTGCTGCTTGGCTGCTTTTAATTAGAACATGAAAAGGTGAGTCCTGATGAAACTTCACAATGATTGTAAATTTAAATATATAATCATGAAAAAGACGACCTTCTAATTGAGGTCGGAGAGAAATATGAGCATTCAATTCAGCAGACACTATATGGATATTGTCGCTGTTATTGATATAAGCTTCAGCATTTCTGCCACTAAAATCGATACTGGCAGTAATAGTCCATCCAACTAGTCACATATATTTGCATGCAAAGCAATAAATGCACTCCACTTAAAATATTCCAGCAAACCAAAGTTAGCATCCAAACATTCTTTTGTGATATTGATTTTTATAAATGTTTGCAAATTGATACATTGTTATAATTCCATCCACCTTGCCAAAAAGACAGAAAAGGTTTTGGATGTCTTATTTTCTCTCTAAGTGTAATAAATAAATCTTCCCATCCATAAGTGAAAGTCCAAATAATTCACAACCCTTGATATTTAAAGATTTGTCCTTAAACAGTAAACGTTTCAGTATATCACTTTCCCAGAACTTTCTGCATAACATGTATAGTCCAGGTTTCACATAATCTTCAAGTGAGTAAGACTGAATGGAAAAATGCAAAAAAGATTTCTCCCCCCAACAGTTTTTTTTTTAGGATAATAAGATTCCACGACTTGGAGTGGTGTTAAACTGACTTATTGAGACAGACAGCTTCTGCAGAGCAAACTTTCTGCAGAAGCCTGAAGAGACAATGAGCAGGCTGCATGATGAAAACCAGAAGAGGAGTCAGGGAGAGAGAGACTGTATTCAGTGGTTTATAGTCCTCAGGCTTTGTCTGGTTCTATCTTTCCTGAGCTAGCTATGGCTTTAAGGAGAAGCACAGATGATACAGTATTCATGCTACACCACTCTATGGATGTGTTGTAAAGTCCTGCCAGAAACCAACTTCTGAAAATTGTACTTTTTAATGAAGGATATATTAGGACTGTTTTTTTGTGAATAAGTTATTTTGTGAAGAGAATAAAAAAAAATACATCTGAATAAGTAGCTTCAAGAGGAGTTTCAAAAGCTATGTCTCACCGTCCCTCTACCATGACAACATAATTGAAAATTCCTCTATATCTCCTCACAAAGAACCCTAAATGAGGTCATATGTTCTATCTCTGCCAAAATGAACAGAAAAGAGGTCCAGATGTACAATAAGTTTAGGCAAAGTAAGACGTGTGTTTTTAAAACACAAAATCATACAAGACTTGACGAACAGCAAAACAGAAATTAAAAAGTAAAATCATTGTTTAAGAAATGCCTTAAAACAGTGCTGTCAACATAAATTCACCTTCCCACTGCTTGAAAAAACTTACAAGAAAATTAATCTTTTATAGCAACAGCATGAAGTTGCACTGAATTTTTTAAGCAAAAATTCAACTTTTCACATTTAGACAGTTGCAGGGGGAAAAAAATCATCATTACAAAATCAATTGTTGACAACCCTAACAATTGAATGCATTTATTTATTAAGTACTTGACTACATCTTCTGGACTTTCTAATCAATAATGCATCACTTTCTTTTTCTCCAGGGTATAAATATGATATCACACAGAGGCCCACCTCTTTCACCTACTGGTCAGGAGGCGAAACAATGACACATTTTACCTTGACACCAGGCCCAGTAAGGAAGTTTGACATAATTTCCAAAGTATCTTAGGGTAAAGTCCCCACAACAACTTTTAATTATAAACATCCCAACTAACAGTTTGGGAGTGATGCCAGAAAAGTCTTCACAAGTCATCACAGACATAAACTGGGGTATGCTAAACTCCACTATGGCTTTAACAAGGCTTAGATTTTTAGTCAGATGAGACTAGGGTTGAGTTTTTCAGCAACAAACACCAAAGGATGGCACAGAATACCAATACTTTTGCTCATTATGCTAATGCAACAAAATAAATATTTACTTTAAATCTTAGTTCTACATCCTCAATTTAAAAAGTAAGAAGCTTTTATCTTAGAAGACAGTAACAAAGTATTACTCTGCCAAACTTGATCACTGTAACAGTAGAGATAAACTGCAGCTGATGGTGATTTAATAATCTCCAATTAACCAATTAGAATATTTAAAGAATTAAGGTATTTGTTAGTAAAGTAAGAAAACAGCTAAAAGTAGAAGACAAGACAATTTACTCAATCTAAAACAAGATTGTTTTTGTTGCACAACTAAATATGTAGATTAGTCATCTGCACACCACCCACAGAGAGCATCTGCATCAAACAGCTTCCCTTGGAAGAAAACCTGCAGCCTCCTCTTGTGACTGCAGACCTCAATGTTGCAGTTTCAGTTACTTGTTGAGCAGATGTCCAGAACCAAGAATAACATCTTGGCAGCATATTCTTAAAGAGCCTACTTCTGTTGCTCTTATTTCTCTATAGCTATAAGCTACACACTGTGGTACACACACACGCCTGAGAGCAGCTCTGCAAACACCTGCTTCATCCAAACATCACCGGGCAGTTTCACTTGAGCAAATTGACTTGCTTAAGGGCAGCTACTTATCAAATGCACAGGGAATCGGAAGCAGTATCTGCTCCATCCTGAGCTGATACTTTTCTCTTCTGCCTGCAAACTATTATTGCCCCCACATATGTAAATCCCAGCAGACATGTCTTAAATTTGATTTAAATTTCAAGTTGGATATAATATATTTGTGCACTAAAAGGGCAACAATGTTATGAAACGCAGGCTGTAGACTGATGCTTAGATAAGAGGAACGGTGAATTATATTCCATCCTAAATTGATTTCTACACATCTATATAAGCAGCAATAAAGAAAACATTTTATACATAACAGGTATAATTGCAATGTAAACATGAGAAATGAAACTTTCACATTATTTAGAATCAAATAGGATAAAACAAAATGCAATTAAACATTCTCAAACAAGAGTTCCCATCAGAGAATTTCTGCAGTTAGAAATATATCTTAGATTGAAACAGTGACATCACTTAAAAAAATGCAAAAAAAAAATAAAATAAAAAAAAATAATTAACATTGTAATCTAACATTTCACATTTTGGAGAATACCTTTTTTTATTTATTTTTTTCTCACAAAGTTGGCAACAGTTGGGTGACTGTTGTCAGTTGGCTGTGGTGATCCGCATAGACAGTCCCAATTTCAAAAGCAGCTTACAAAGAGCCCTAGGTTGTATTTAACACAATAAAGGTTTGCTAATATTATGAATGTGTTTTCAAGATTCTCTGTTCCTGATTGCAAAAATTATGGGCAGCCATGGTACAAGAGCTAAAAGAGCGCCACCTATCACTCTTGCTAAGGTAACATTGTTTTAAAACTGCAGTTCAAAGCTACAGAATGGCATATCTGATAAGCAGCCAGCTGCAGGCTAGCGTTCTGAACCCGTCTAATTAACCAGCTAATATTAGCTTCATATGCTTTTGTTGCACTAAAAGTAGCAGTGAGGCAACCAGTGATAAAATTCTGCAGAATAAGCACGTAGCACTACAGCTAGATTTAAGAAGTGTTTGCTCTATAGTTTTGCTTCAGTCTACGTCTCAAAATCAAGACATTAAACAAATGCTGAAGACGTAATTATTATAAAATTATTCAATACTTTTAATTTGCTATTATTATTTGTTTGTTTTTAAAAGATTTTAGATTATGTTGGATGTTTTTAGAGTAACTTACTTAAAATTGTGGTATTATTCCAGCTAATCAATCTGCTAGAATCAGATTGGTAGTATGTCAGAAAAAAAACAAAAAGATTAGGGGAAACATTTCTAATAATCTGACAAACAAAATAATCAAAATCAATTCCATTAAGTTGAGATAAGTTGACCAGATCAGTAAAGCAAAAACAGTCTAAGTCCTGATTTTGGCACTGTGAATGTGAACATTTTGGGATTTTTCTGCTCATCTAGTGGAACAGGTCTCTCTCTTCTCCATTTTGCAGCGCTTCAAATCTTCATTATTGGAACACCGGAGCAAAACAAAAAAATTGGATGGCCACATTATCCAACAGCACATGGCCTCTGATTTCAAGCAGTAATAATCCATCTTAGAGTCAACACTCTGCTGCCTAGAATTATGCTCTCTCGCTTTCCCCCCGGGTGGCTGCTTGGTCAGGAGGCAGTGGAGGTTGGAGGCTGGGGTGAGGGTGTTGGGAGGGACTAGCCTGGGAATAAAACTTCATTTAGAAGTGAAATGTCCCCTAAGACACTGGCTCAAGAGAATTTTGTGGTCAGACCCGGATGGTAGGGTCTAAGACGGGGATGATGTGAGTGGCTGGGCGCGGAGGGGCAGCAGGGAGAAGAAACAGGGGAGGGTGGACCCATGACTGGCATGTTTTTTAAATTCGATAAAGTCAGGCATGACTAAATAACACATAAAATGTTTGGCATCGTGAGCGGCAACTGTGAGGAGGAGGAGGGAAAGAAAGGGAAGGGGGGAGTGTGCTTGGCGTAGATGACTGTGTAAATGATGCTCTTTCGCTCTCTCTGTATCTCGCAGCCTCCCTCACTTGGTCTCTACCATGGTTGAAAAACAAAGTACGCCAAGGAGTGGAGCTGACTGCTAATGCGGAGGAGCTCTGAGGAGACGAGGGGGGAGACGGGGAGATGGGAGGAGGGTGGGGGGGAGGAGGGGTTGTAGAGATTGGGACTGAAAAAAATGAGCAAGGGATGAAAGAGAAACAGTAAGAGGAAACTAGGAAAGCTAAAAAAAAAAAAGTAAGCGCTTGTCGATGAGGGAGAGAAGTCTGTCTGTGGGGTAGAAGGGAAAGAGATGGAGAGATTGGGAGAGGAATGCTTAGGTGATTCACAGATCTGCTCCCTGCTCCCATCTCACCAAACCATGCAGGGGTTTTTGGTTGCGTCTCCTCAACCAAAACTGTTCCAATAAAAGTCAGTGTGCGTAACTCCGGGTGACACAGTGATAGATAAGCATGTAATAGTAGCCTTGCTAGCAACTCTTGGATCATTTCAAGCACAGCAGTCCCGTGTTTCTCCTCAGATAACTTCTTCACTCAGGCTCAAACATGTTTAGGCTCCCTTTATGCTGCAGGCAAGCAACAAGAGAAGTCCCTTCTACTGAAGCATTTAAGATTTTCATGTCCTAAAAATCCTGGACATAGAATCTTGGGAATGACTGGGGACCAGTGTGAATTCTTTGTGAAAAAGATAAATAAATAAATAAATAAATAAATCAATAAATCAATAAATCAATCAATCAATCAATCAATCTTCAGCAGGAATCTCTTGAACATGGAAGTGATTGATACCATTTTAGGGGTGTTGCACCATTTCAGATGGATGCATCTGAAAGCTGCAGGACATCCACCATTCAGTACAAAACCTTGAGATTCAAGATCTATTATAATGAAATATTATAGAGATACAAACACAAAACAGTGCATATAAAAAAAGATACATCATGCATCTATGCATTGAAATTTCACATTATTTAGCTTCATTAAGCTCCCATAAATCCTCATCTGTCTGCAACTGTTCTTTTATTTGCAGATTAGTCACAGAAAAGTTTGCAAAGTTCTCAATTTACACAGAATCTTAAAGAAGCTGTGCATTTGAATTGATTTCAGATGGTGATTGTAAATTTATTTGCAGTAACAGAAAACTGCATTATATATTGCAAGTTTTAAATGTGGACACTATAAATATCTCACACTGCTAAGGAGATTAGATTGTCTGTTTAAAGGTCCAAGTCTGATTTCTAAATAATCTGATTTAGAAATCAGATCAACAAAGTTTGACAAAAGTTAGCAAACCTTTATCATTATCTCATGTACAGATTAAAAGCAGAAGAAATAACACTTCATGGCTACAACTGTCTATTTGTGATACTGAGATGCTTAAACTTTGATTTTCATTCCTGAGCAAATAAATTGTCTCTTTATGCATAGAAATACAGAACATTTATAATCATACCTTAAAATCTATCACGAACTTTTAAAACTTTACGTACCCAGGCAGTTGTAAAACACATAGACCTATTATGAAAGTTGTCACTGTGTCTTTGAGGAGCTGCTTTCATGAAGGAACTAAAGGAATTAGTTTCACCAATTTATCTTTCCCCAATGCCCATTTTGCTGTAGGCTTCTATGTTTTACACATGTGAAGACACTCTTCAACCTTTAAAAGTATCTACTCATAAGGCTAATGTATACAATTTAAGAAAAAGAATTAAAAAAATAAAATTTTAATTAATTCAACGTTTTTGTAAAAGTTCTCAAAATCTGTCAGTTATCTACAAGTATTTTCATAATAAAAAAGTAGCATGATTCACTTGTCAGTAAAGAAACCACTTTGTACAACATAAAACACCAAGATAAACTCACACTGCTCTACTGCAACAGTGTCACAGTGTTCTACCAAACTCTTTAGCCAGTAATGATGTTCAGGGTGCTTTGTGTCTTTCAGACAGTGTCTAAAATGTATCCCCCTGAGTTTCTGGACAGCCTGCCTTGTTCCAACACAGGTTTGAAAAGATTTGAGTAAGCTGCTTTGAGTTATAAAAACAGTCAAAAACACATAGCTTCAGTGTTTATTTCTAAACGACTATATGACTTGGCACATAACACTACAAAATGTCAAACCCTGGTTTGAATAAAGCCCAGGTAAAGTACACAAAACTCAGAGAAAAGGAGAAAGATGGAACTGATGCATAGAACAGTAAGCGACTGATTTTTCATACCCACTATGTCCTCTATCTCGCCCAGTTAAGGCTCATTTCTCAGCTAGTAAAATACTAATTTGATGAAACATTTAATTTAACAAGCAGAAAAATCTAAAATGTATAGTTTAAATTTAATGCATTAAACTGGCCTCTGGTATTAAAGAAGCTTTGTGTTAACTCTGATCAGGACATGTCATTTAAATCCAATAATAACATGTTTCTGGATTTCCTACTTTAACCTCAAGAATATTGCCAAAATTGGAAATATTCTGTCCAGGAGTGATGCTGAAAAACTAGTCCATGCATTTGTAACTTCAAGGCTACTGTAATTCTTTACTATTAGGAAGCAGTTAAAAGTCTTGAGCTGAAACAAAACGCAGTTCTGATAAAAATTAAAAACAGAGATCATATTTATCCTATTATTGCTTCCCTTCATTGAGACTCTTTAAATCCAGAACACTTACACGTAAAACCCTTAATGATCAATCCATCAGAGATCTGATTGTTCCAGATGTTCCTGACAGAGCATTTCACTCCCAGACTGCAGGTTTATTAGTGGAAGAATGGGCGGCAGATCTTTTAGCTATCAAGAGTTCTCTCCTTTGGAACCAGTTTCCAGTTTTAGTCTGTGAGGAAGACAACCTTTCTACTTTTCAGACTGAGTTTAAAACTAGTTTCTACTTGATATGGTATTTAACTTATGCTCCCCCTAAATACTGTGTTGGCACTTTGGTGTTAGCAGAATGAATGCCTATGATTAGCACTTTAGGGTTAGTGGAACTAGCTTACTAGTTAGCGGTGACCATCACTGGTCTCTGCATCGGCTCTCTTTAATCATAGACTAGAAACAGACTCAGAGATTATCTGCTGAACAATGTTTCTCTCCTAGATAAGGTAAATAAAGGAGCTTCTACTGCTAATAACTTTTTTCCTTTAATATAGGACGTAATCAAATGGCGCTACATAAATGAAATGAACTGAAATCATATCTGAGTGAACACTTCAGCTAATTTAAACAGACTCAAAATATACTGTACAAAGCAGTAAAAACAATGTGATCTTTGTATAGTTCGTCTTCTGTCTGCTATACTTCAAAAATGAAAACGATGCATTAATTTAATTAAATGTTGTTCCTCATTTGGAATCATTCGCTTTCATTACTTGGCTGACTTTTTTTTTTTACCAAGAGGGATATTGTTGGTAAAAAAAACAACAATAAAAAGTTTAATCCATTTCTAAAAAAAAAAAAACCTTAACCATCATAATCACTTTTATATCACTTTTAGTTAATAAAAAGAGGAATTGTGCTGAAAATAGAAACTCTCAACTGAGAGCAAACATAAGCAAATACATAAATCACAGGATTAAATTGAATCTGCACTTTGACTTGGAAGACAGAACGAGGAGCACTTTTTAAAGCAGGGCACATATTGTATCCTTCAGTTAAAGATATGCTACCTATCGTGTAGAAGACGAACTACAAACCCAACAAACTTTCTTTCCAATTTTATTGTTCCTCTGCACTTTGCTTCATCTCACTTTCCTGCTCGTGTTTTTATTTTCCTCCGTGGTGCTGATTGGCCCGTCTTCAGTCATTGGGGCACTCCAGAGATACAGATTAGTTGGCACTTGTTTGGACGAACACGACAAGCAGCATATGTCTCTCAAGTAATGTGTACCCAAACATGCAATTTACAAATAATTAACGTGGTGTTAATTAGTCACATTAATTCATAGCACTTTGTTGGGATTGTTTCCCCCCGTCGGTACCCAGGACTCCTGCCAGCAGCGTCACTCAGCGAGACAGCGAGAGGGTTTTTTCCACTCCAAAGTCAGAGCAGAGCATCAGAAAACATAAGGGTTTGTAGCTGAAATAGTACACTGGAGAACACATACATACATTCACAGTGTATAGCAAGGTGTATTTTAAATTCACATAACAATAATATTCTGGACACTAATATTCTGTAGTTTCCAGAATATTATTCTTGACACAAAGATTCATAAAATGCTTGCTCAACCTGGATATTGCCAGGAGATGTTGTAGAAGCTAGGTTTTGAAAAATGGTTTTAATCAATAATTTATAACTGCATAAAATCTAAACAAGATTTGATTTTTCAACTACCGTTAAAAACACCAGCAAGCAATTTTGCCCTGACTTTTAGATTGTAGTTTTAAGGGAGAAAAAGTTTCCTGTAACTTTTCAGGACTTAAGAGCATAACAACTTTAAAGACATCAACATTCTTCTTAACTTACTTTATAAATTACATATGAAAGATAAAATTAATGACGTGTTATTTTGGTTTAGGTGAGTTCATTGTTTTTAAACTTGCTACATGTTACATTCAGTGCATTTGATTATTGACAGTAAGTTTTAACAAACTGTTGGAAACATTGTTTATCAAGCCAAACTTAATTAAATGTACATACTATGTGATAACAAGAATATTTCAGGAGTTATTCAATGAAAAATATCAATCTTGTACCTATGTACAAGATGGTACATGTGTGGACATGTGAGCTTGACTGGGTAAATGTGGCTCTAGTATTAAGACCTTTGAGTGGTCAGAGTGATGAGAAAAGCGCTTTATAAATTTAGCCTTTTTACAATCAATATTTATTCACTATTGAATAGCTAAACAACAGAAACACATAAAACAATTTACACACTACTAATTAAATTGAAAATTTCAATTGGCAAATAAACATATATTACACTTGGGTATTAGCTCATTTTTACTCCAGATCGTATATGAAATATAATTGTATCACTATAACCTTAGGACATTTGGGCACATCTAATTGTATTTGTCAATAAAGAAGTTGGAGATGCTTGTTAACAGGTGGGCTGTAATTAAAATAAACATAAGAGTCCAAAAAAAGATACATATGGATGCAGAGGATCAGTGCGACAGAATATGTTGTGAATTTACTAAATCTATTATCCAGAGGTTGCTATATGTATGTAAACCTGACATACATACAGCACATCCATAAACACAGACAAACAGCCTATGAAAGTACAGTAATGATCTACCAAGGGACACCAGACAAAGCTTGATATAATATGCACACCCACATGTATAGACAGAAATAAATACATGTAAACATGCAGCGATGTTCAAAAAGAAGTTAATAGGCTCATTTTGTACACAGTGCCACTTAGAAGTTTAAATACAGATGTTTTTACATAAAC
This sequence comes from Alfaro cultratus, assembly GCA_903066825.1. Lineage (NCBI taxonomy): Eukaryota > Metazoa > Chordata > Actinopteri > Cyprinodontiformes > Poeciliidae > Alfaro > Alfaro cultratus. Next base: position 60,959 of record CAEFZX010022795.1, on the reverse strand, counting down.
AAATAATTTTAGCCAGTTAATTATGCATCTGAACCATTTATCCTCCAAGGTGGAATGAAGATACAAGAGAGTTCCTTAAATGTCATTATAATTCCCTTAGTAAGTTGTAGATCTATTTTCTTGGCATTGACTCAAATGTTAAGGAGCCATTTCAAAGGCTTACCAAACCAAAGTTGTGTAACAAAATAATAAATCATTAAAAGCCCCAAATGATCTTGCCATTTTTGGTAATGATGATAATATTAAAAAAATAAATGAATAAGAAGCATGTTCAGTAAAATCTTCTGTATGCAGTTCTGCACACAAATGTAAACAGGTACTACAAATACAGAACTACAAAATTAAAACAGAAAAATACAAACTGCTTGTCAACTCAAATGAAAATGTGCCTTTTTATGGCCATGTTCTTTATGTTTAATACCAGAAAGGCTTCACTAAAAGTACTTCACTCTATAGAGGAAGGTATCTGTATGACAGGAAAGAGTAAATACTGCAGTCTTCTGTTAAAACAGCCCCAGAATGTCACAGTGAATGAACTGCATGGTCTCAAACAGGCTGAAACTCAAGTGGGCTGGGTCAGTAAAGGCAAAAAATGAAAGACAGGGAGTCTGTTTACATTATTTGTTACAGAGCAGAAGAAACCACACAGAACCTTGTGTTAATCAGATCTGATATTAGTTTAGTTTCACATAAAATTTATATTTTATTGTTTTGAAAATCCAATGTTTAACTCAGACCATTACAACTTGTCTGTGTTGTCCTGCCAGTGTTTCCAGCTTGTATTTGTTACACAACACGCCGATGTAGTAACTTATATTATGAAGCAAAATTAAGAAGCACGTGTGTGTAGGTGCGTGTGTGTGTAGGTGCGGTGCACACGAGTGTGTTTGGTGGGGGGACATGAAAGTCAGGAGCACTCAGTGGGTGATTATGCAGCAAATGCAGTTCTCTGCACTGCAGAAAGGGGAAAAATGGGATGAAAATGAGAAAAGGGGAGCCAGAAGCGATGGGGATGATCCATAATATTTGCAATCTGCATATATTCATCAGACAAAAACCTGATTGCTTTAGCTGAGCCTAATGACTCAGAGCAAGGCACTTTTTAGTCTAGAAGGTCTGGAGTTCAATTCAAGTAACTAATTCTTGCCAGCTAATTGGACAAATAATATTTTTAATATTTAGTCAAGTTCATTGCTATAAATCATACTGATTGACTGACTTAATTATAAATTAATATAATGTAAACTGAAACTGGATTTGTTGGTATAAAGTACTTGTGAATTTGAATTTAAGCTCCATATGTTGTTTATATCAGTCAGATTTGACTTTGGGACACACTGTGACATCGTAGATGTTTCTGGATGGTTTTAGGACAGGTGCTCATGCAATTTGACCATTTCATGTTTGAGCGAATCACTGAACCAGTTGACTGATTCTTTTTGCCTTCTTTGAAAGAAAGATCACTTGCTTACTTCACATGTTATCCTCAACATGTTTGCTTACTTTTGTCTGGGAATGAAGGCATGACAAAAAGTAAGCAAGAAACTAGTAACATTTTTTATTATTCCATTCTGATATTTTAAAGCATCTTTCATTACATCCAACTAAAAGTGTTGGAGTGATATATATATATATATATTTATTATTTTTACATGTATAGAATATAGAGTAGGGCAGTGTTGTCACTCTCCCACCTGTTGCTGCACACTGAGACTCAGCTGGCAGAGAGAAGCTTTAAAGCTGCAGTTGAAAGTTGAACGTCTGTTAAGCAGCCAAGAGCAGATTCACTCCTCGAGCAGATTGCCAAATAATTAGGGGCATTAAATACACTTGTTTTAGTCATGGTTACTTCATGAAGAGCAAGATGGCAACAAGTTAGTGTAGTAGTATTGTTCTTAATAAAAAAAAAGTTCAGATACAACATCCTACTACAGCAAGTTTATGCAATAATTGTGCTTTAACTTATGCATTAGCATCAAAATAACAACAGATGCTATAAATATTACAATAATTGTAATATCTGATATGGAACTATTGTCAACCTTATGTGTATTTCTGAATAAATACTGTGGTATATTAAAACTGTGGTATTTTTGCTCCAGGTTATCTTATACCAGCCTATTCCTGCCACAGTGCTAAAGCCAGCTAGTGTTTATGTTCTTAAAGGAAATTACAATGACTTAAGGTTAGAGCAAAAACTGGCATACTTTGGTGAAAAGGGCAGAATTTAAACTTGTGACTACACTGTAGTTTTTGGTATATCTTTCTAACAGTCTACCACTGCTCTTTCGAGACATTTTACTTTCCATTGATTCCAATCCCAAGACTTTGAACTTCCTCACAGGGAATTCAAATCCCAAGTGGTAAGAATCGCGATTCAGACATAACGTCCCATGAGTAAAGGCTTCAAATCCTACAGTTATTGAAAGTCTTCTTTTAACCACAGAAATTCACAACCTCATAACATAAAGAATATGTAAAGTTAGAAGAATTACAAAAGACAAAAACCATAGAACCTTAACCAAAGATACATATATGCTAATATTCTCATGTTTCTAAAAGCCTTTTGCAGCTGCTGCCTTGCAGGAAGACAGTCCTGGTTTCATTCTCCACCTGGTGTCTTTCTACATGGAGTTTGCATGTCTTCCTGGCTGGCTGGCAAGCAATGGATAAACCATTGCTTGCTTAGACTCACATAATGTGCTGTACTTCAATACACTGAGCTAAAAAATACAATTTAAAAACCGATTATTCCCTCTCAGTGTATTCCATTGTTGATGACTAGTGGGGAGGAACATGCAACGATTAAAACCAGGATGACATATTGATCCGTGGGCTTAATCAATGGTTGATGAGAACCTAAAATGCTTAGCCAATGCACATGTCTTCATCGACTCATATCTTTATCTAAATACGCGTCAGAAGCTGCCACTCCTGAGTCAACTGTAGGGAGAATCAGATCATTGGCAAACTGATAAAGTCAGCTCAAGTTAACTCACTGTCAAGGATTTGACTAACACCACTGTCACATAGTACTTCACATGGAACATGAGCAGATATGTTCACAGTAGAGAGAAGGAGACAGAATATACTAACAGAACAAGACAAAACTGAAACAAGGTATTTATTTGTTTACTGCATACCGGTAATTTCTGAAAAACTAAAAACTAGAATTGTTTCGCTCATAATCAATATATATATATATATATATATATATATATATATATATATATATATATATACACAGATGAACTGTGTGATATTCCTTTGCATTCCCCTTTGAGAACACAAAGGGGAGCATGTCAATGTCTTCATTTAGGTTTTTGGTTTTAGTCATAATTCGTAATTCTGAAAGAAGGAATTTATGAATAACGATTCTTTCATTGGTAGTACAGAGTTCAACTAAAACCTTATGCTTTAAACAACATGTAACTTGGTCAGCTTGGGTACTTAAGGTTTACTCACACATGCTCCAAATTACACTCTGCTCACTGTAGCTTCTTTGCAAAATGATGGGTGAATTCATATTTATGCATAATAAAAATACATGTAAGTTAAAAGTTATAAACTTAAACTGTAGGATACGGAATATGTCACGACATGGAGGAATTGGTACAACCCTGAAAAGGTGCTTTTAAGAAAACTAATCTATTTTAAATAAACACTTCTCAATAGTGAACATGCTGTAATTGTAGCTTCAACTCAACTTATGAGGCAACTTTGCAAATACGGAGGAGAATTAAGTCCAAACTTTTTCAAATGCCCTTACAGGGAAAACTTTTTCCTAATAAGGCGAGGATACAGGATACAGAACCGAACCCAGTGTGAGCTTAAATGTTGGCAGAAATACAAAATAATCCACATAGTTATTGTAGTCTAATATAATCTAGAGTGGGTTAAACCAGGCAGCCTGAATTTTAGGAGAAATTGACACGTGCGCACAAAGACCTGTGCACATCAGTGCCCACACACTGAACACTCACCAAAATGTGGGAATCACTGCCTAGAACATGAAATATTCATCAGTCATAAAACTTTAATTCAATCTCTCTCTTTGTCATTTTAGAAGCTGCTGTACTTTACGTTGTGAGGTATACAAAAAAAATAGAAGTACAGATTTCATTAAAACACATTGTCCACATGCACACACCAAACCACATCATTATGACACTGCCATATGTGAGATAAAGCAAACTGGTGTTCCTGATTACATTTTAAAAAGAAAAGGAGCTGTGAGGTCGGTAACATGATACTGTGAGACTGAAATTAAGTGTCTAAAGTTGACCTCATTCAACCTATGGTGCTTAAATACATACAGAAGAACAGCAACCGTAATATCATCATTTATTTTTAGCTGTCAGTCAAAAACACACAAAAATCATCTGATATTTTTCTCTAAATACAGTTTTTACTGTTATTTTGCTCTTACCAGGATCCAATAAAACTTAAAATGAATCTTAGCTATGACACACAATTGTGTCATAAAATTCTGCAGGCAAGTGTTTCTATCCGAGTATTTGGTTGGTAACTTGAGGAGTTGTTGTGTTATTAATTAAAAACAGCATTACTACAATAACTTTGACAAACAATATTGCTTATTTTCATGTTCAGTTAACTTGTTTTAATTTAAATATTTTTTGTTTATTATCCATAAAATAAATCATACCTCAAGTTCTGCAGTGCAACTTTCTATCACAAACACCCAAAAAATGTTTGGGGTTAAATGAAGTGGATGTTTGTAAAGCAAAGCTGCACATTACAAAAGGTGGTAAAATGATTATTAGTAGTTCTGTTTGTTAAACTCTTGAAATGAAGCATAAGGTTTGATTCCTAAACATAAAACAGTAGCAGTTCCTATTGTAAACCCAACAATCCTGCTAATGAGTTCTTCACCCTCTTCAAGCTGTTGTTGAAAACAGAGCTGGACTGGGAGATTCTGATGCTTTTTGCCTGATTAAGATTTGCAGAAATTTGCAAAACTATGGGAGTATGTCCCTCAATATGAAATCAAAAGGCCTTTTTTAAAAAGGTTTGCTGGTTTAGAGAAAGTGAAGGAAGATAAATTTTGTTTGGTTGTAAATAAAGAGGGGAAAAATCATTAATTTGGCAAGACATAGATGGAAACTCTGGTTTGCTCCTGCTGTGCTAATGGAAAACAGGGACTGTTCTAAAGAAAATAAACCCTGTAAATTTATTTCATTTTTAATCATTTCTCCAGCTTTTGCTGATATAAAAAAATCAATCTGAAGCATGTTTCACTGAAAACTGGTGTCTTCCTTTAACAATCTCTTAACACATAAGAACATGAGTTTATGAAAACAAGTATTTTCTGCTGCCAGTAAAAATATAATCATCTATATTTTAGTGTTACTGAACACATATTTTTAAATGAATGACAGAAAATACTAACAATTAAACGCCTGCATCTATAAATGCCATCTATAGAGAACATGTAGAGCTGATACTTCTAGAGCTGACAGATGAATGATCCTGGCAGATATTAATTAGTGTTGGTGATATAAATAGAAAATGTCACATATTATAAAAATTCATTGCCAATGTTTTATCAAAGATTTCATTGAAACTCTTAGTTTAGTTTACGTTCATCTAAACGTTTAAATATGATGGCAAAAAAAGATAAAATGCAAATCAAAGAAAGTTTCATTAGTGCTCAATAAATAATCAAAAAGTTATTAAATGTCAGCAATTTAAATAGATTTTTTCCATGAAAATGTCAACCTATTGAAAAGTATGTCTTTTCAACAGAGATACTAGTGCTACTAGTTAGTACATGCATTCAGAATTTAGTTAGACAGTCAGCCAGAGCCTGCTGAGATGTTCCAGGTTGCTTCAGCTTTCAACCCATCCATGTGGTTACGTCTGATTCTCATCTTCCTCTTTACAATACTCTGTAGATTCTTTAGATCAAGAAAAACAGCTGACCAACAATGACACTATGGTTATTAAATCAGATACTACTCTTTGCAGTGTGGGCAGGTGGTAAGTCCTGCTGAAAAGCTAGAGACGTTAATTCACATCTTTTTCAATCACACTTTTTCCTTCCACTGAACTTTCTGTGAATATGCTTTCATACAGCCCTCCACAAAAAGCCTCCTTCTTTAGCAATGTACTTTGGTGATTTACTCTCCTTGTAAAGGGAGTCAATCACTGTCGCAATAGGCAATTATTCAATTCATTGCATAATAAATTATATTTTCAATCTGATTATTAATATTTTCTGAAGGGCAATTTAGTTTACAGAGCCATCTGTAAACTATCTTATGGTTTCGGTTGCGTTTTGTAATTTCATTTTAAACATTGTTTTAAATTTTTTACTTAATGTTATTCTGGTTATTAAAAATATCTTCCACTTCCAGTGATGAGTTCTTTACAAGATTAAAGTTTTTTGGTTTTTGATAAGAAGGCTTTGCATTATTATACCTTTATTAACATAGTACTTGCAAATGGTCTCAAAACAACAATAGTATCATTTATCGCACTATTTCGTAAAGCAATTTGTCATCCAGCAAATTGATTATTGTGACAGACCTCGTATAACTTGTGTCTGTATTATTTGTTCTTATATTGTAATATTATAATTAAATACTCAATTTTGTGTTTTATTAGCTTTAGACTAGGAAAATTAGAATAAACATATGAATTACAACGCTGTATATGTAATGAATCTACATAATATATGGATTTATTTGTTTTGCAAAACATTCAATGACATAATAAAAAAATAAAACTACACCAATAAGAAGCTGCTTCACCGTCAGAAACACACAGTGGAAACAAAATAAAGATACTCTTCTGCTTTTTCTTCTCTCGACATCTACTGAATATTTTTGGCAAAATGAAGTTCAGTCATTTTAGCTTTCCACTTTAAGGGGAAAGGAGGTGATAAGGAAAAAGTGCGTAACAACAGAGAAAGAGAATCCTCCACAGTCAACCTCATCCAACCTCAGGCCACGCATGGATGGTGGCTGTTTGGGTAACGAAGTGAGCAGGAGGCGAGGGGGGAGGGGTGGACAAAAATCGGAAGTGTTCTGGATGGAGGGGTGTATGTCCCCCCTTTCACCTCCCCCCCGAGGGCAACCCTCTTCACCTCCATCCATAATTCATCAGACCTCCCTCCCCCCAGCTGTGCAGACCCCCCAGGGCAAAGCTCCACCAGGAGGACAACACGCACAGGAGGAAGACACAAAGACACCCCACCACCAGCAAAACTACCAAATACAGCAGGACAAATAGTAGGACAAATAGAGAGGAACATGCCAGAAGTCAGAGGTAAATCACATAAAGCTTTCCGTATAAAATCACCATGAACACCATGAACGACACCAAACAATCACAGACTGCATTGATACAGTGAATTAACAGCTAATACATACAGAGGTTCACACACTGCCCTGGTTTGACTCAGACTCCCGGTGAGCTTAAATCAATGATAATGAGTGTCGTTTTGCGCTGCTTGGCCTCTGATAACTAAACTCTGATCTGATGCAGCGGTACCAGCTCGGCTCACACAAGTTACCTCCGAAAGGGATAAAGAAGTTTTTACAGATCCGTGTCAGAGTAGAACTTTAAGAGATCTCCAACAGAAATTTCAGATCATATTCTGAACTACATCATTTAATAACCACTAGGCCTGTCACGATAAACAACAAATTAATTAATCGCACGATAAATGAAAGTTATCGAACTCATTTTAATTTATCGGCTTTATCATTTCTTCCTGCCTTTTTCTCTTTCTATTGATAACGCTGGATGAAAAAAGGCTCAACTCCGGTGCTCTCCACTGACCCTTCCCTTCTTCATTTCATCAGTGTCCAGTTCACACTACACGATTTTAGAATGGGCCGATCGTCAGCCTATTTTCAAAACCTGAGACCACATTAACCGGCCACACTGCAAGAGCAACACACCACACAAGAACCGATTTCTCTCACCAACGTTCAGATTTCAGACAGAAAATCCCATCAAAACCCACTATATCACACGAAAATTTAGAGTGAACAAACACGGCTGATGATGTAGACACAATAGCAATAGTTTGTGAGCTTATTCTAAGCGATAAAAGATATAACAAAAAGAAAAGGTTGGATAAGACTGCGGTAGTAATACCGCTCTAATTGCTCTCTTTGTCATTACTGTGGATATTCTTTGCACAAAATGTTGAATAAACATTAATGTTGTTTCCACATATCATCTCCGATGTCCGCTGGACTTTGGGTTGCGCCGTGTCAGCTGTTTGGGTTTCCCCTCCGTGCTTTCCCCTCAGAATCCGTGCCTTCCCCTCAGAAAACACGGAGGGGAACCCATGCCTTCCCCTCAGAAAACACGGAGGGGAGTCCGTGCCTTCCCCTCAGAAAACACGGAGGGAATCTGTGCTTTCCCCTCAGAAAACACGGAGGGGAATCCGTGCCTTCCCCTCAGAAAGCACGAAGGGGAATCCATGCCTTCCCCTCAGAAAACACGGAGGGGAATCCGTGCTTTCCCCTCAGAAAACACGGAGGGGAATCTGTGCTTTCCCCTCAGAAAACACGGAGGGAATCCGTGCTTTCCCCTCAGAAAACACGGAGGGGAATCCGTGTCTTCCCCTCAGAAAACACGGAGGGGAATCCGTGCCTTCCCCTCAGAAAACACGGAGGGGAATCCGTGTCTTCCCCTCAGAAAACACGGAGGGGAATCCGTGCTTTCTGATTGGCTACCTATCACATTCAACAGGCTGCGTTCTCTCCCCACACGCTGCAGTGATAAACTGGCCAAGACAATCAAACATGTTGAATTTGCCTGATTTATATTGGAGCGGTCCCAATATTCCTGATTTAGATTGGAGCGGGTCTTCCTGATTACGACTGGACCCGATCAGTCGTAATCAGGTGTGTTACAACCACACACTACATCACGTAGTGTGTGGTCATAAACTGCACAAATGTAGCAAAAACCTTGAAACATTCAAATGACAGAAATTTGCTAAATATATCTTACTTTTGAAAAATTACATGTGGCTAAGATGTCATTTTTATAACTAAAACACAAATTTGAACAGTTTATTGAAAAGTTTTGTCAGAAGAGAAAAGAGCAGAAGAGACAATGGACAATCTAGTGAGCTATCGGCAAAGAGAAATGTTTTAAGGAGTCGTCTCTCTGTGTCAACTAACAGAAGACTAAGTGTCATCCTATTGATTAAAGGGATGGTTTAACATATTACAAGCAGAAGTACCGGCAATTGTGAATCTTTTATTTAGTTAGAAATTATGAAAAATGATTAGGGCTACAGAAAATTAAATAAAAAATTATAATTCCGACTCATGAGAATTCTGACTTTAACTTCAAAATTCTGGGAAAAAAAAGATGGACATTTGTGGGAAAACAGTTTACCTGGAAAATGATTGCCCCCAGGTGCCCACCTGCATGAAAGTTAAAACTGTGAGATTAAAGTCATTTTTTCCTTTCTCTAATTCTCTTAGAGGAAAGAAAAAGGAAACAATACCCCTCCTAATAAGTGCGCTCAGATTAAATGTTACATTTTTATAACTTTAGCAGTACTTGAAGTGCTATTGCTACTTCAATAATTTTATTTTCAGGCTTCTACACATTGTACCCAGGTGTGCCAATAAATATAATTACATGCAAAGAGTCCAAAAACATTCAGACAGCAAAAATAAATTAAAATAAATTAGAAATCATCCTCCAAGACTTCTTTATTTCAGTTTAACAAATTGAAACTCAAACTGGCATCTTTTAACAGATAAGTAATGCATACTGATGCAGCTGTATTTTAAGGAGTTATACATTAGGAGTGTTCACAAGCACTGCAATGAAAAATCAAAGATTTCTCTGTAAATTACAAAAGAACTACATTAACATGTTTGGTTTACGTACAATTATGAGGTGCTGTATGTTTAGCTGTGGGTCATTTTAACACTATGATGCCTGAAACTGGGACTCAACCCCCCTACCACTTGAGATGCAACAAGTGAACATTTTGCACTTCTTGCTGAGGCACAGCCACCACAATGGAGTTCATTGTTATGAGATATTCAGTTCAACATTTGAGATGCTTGTTATAAATACAGAACACTAGAAAGAAACCTTTTGTCACTGACTCTTAAATATATGCTCACTAAAGAATGAGCTACAAAGCTCAAAAAAAGTTTGATTCCCCTTCATTTTGAGCTTGTGAATTTCTTTTAAATTGCTGTCATTGTGTCTGAGTGTGTGTGTGTGTGTGTGTGTGTGTGTGTGTGTGTGTGTGTGTGTGTGTGTGTGTGTGTGTGTGTGTGTGTGTGGAGAAAGAAGAGATTTATTGAAGGATGAAGGAGTGCCACATAAACATTTAATAGCTTAAGTAAAGTGGTACAGGTCTTTCATAGACTATGGAGACTGATGGGTCTCCAGCACACTGTATTATAAATAAATATAGATTACTCCATGTGTCAATAACGAAGCTCAGGGAAAGTCAACATGCACATTTGTGCACGGTCTGAAAGTGTGTGTTTTTGTACACAAGCCAGCACTTTTTCCTCTGCCTTTGAGTCTGACGCCAACGTCATCTCTTCCTACAACCATCTGTGTGTTGGGACGTTCCCAGAAACACATGTTAGAGCTTGTTTGCATGTTTTGTTTCATCATGACATTACCCTTGCTTTCACTACGCATATGCATATGACTGCATCCTGTTGTGTGTGTGTCTGTATGTGTGGGTGGCGTCAATACACTCAGTGTATAGCTGCTACACACAAAAATGTGCAATTCTATTTATTATTGATGTAACTTCTCCGTTCTCTCTCAGAGCTCATCTTTCTGGGCTTTCTGAAATGTTTCACTGTTAAAAGCTCAAGTTGCATTTCACTCTTCATTTTTTCATGAGCAGCATGTTTTCTATCAAGACTTGGAACATTCACAAATTTCATTTTCGCAAAACAAATCACAGAGGTGTACAGTAAGAGACCACATGGGAGACTTTCCAGAACGAGTAACTAAGAAATCAAATTTCATGTTTATTTAATGAATTACAAAAGTGGGGGTTTATACAGATTTAGAAACTAAATACGAGCAATAGCAACTAATGTAAATTTGCATTTTAGAAGATGTGTTAACCAAGTGAAGATCCAATTATTCATTTTGAACTTGTTTGCAGGATTTTGATTATTCAGCTAAAGAGGATTATTCTTTTAAACTTTTTTTTCAAATGTTTGGTCAAACTACATATTTTACTATCTTTGTTCAAACTATAAAAGAAAAGGAACAAGCTCAAGGAAAGAAGATGAGAAGAAATGTAGCTGAACATGGAGAAGAAAGTTAAAAAAATGTTGAGGAAAAAAAAATCAAGCCCTTCAGAGTCAAAAATCTTTTTGTTATTTTTATTTCTGAATAAACTAATAATCCAAACTTATGGTCAAATTGGAACATTTTCTATCATTTTCATACTTTTTTCATAAAAGGTTAAACATATTTATTTTATATTATTAAAAATACAAAGATTCAAACTAAAAAGATGAAAGTTTTTAGCCTCCTATTAAACCATGAACTTCTCATATTTTGTCTCATTACAATCACAAATGTCAGTATTTTGTTATTGGAATTTTGTGTGAAAGCTCAACACTGTAATATAATATAATTAGGTAAAATGAAAAGAACACTGTTTTAAACAAATAAAAACGTAAGAAAATATCATGCCACAGATCACACATCTCTTTTATATTGAAAATATGAAAAAAGATCAAGCAAAGGGTGAGAGTTAAAAACAGGAAAATTTAAAAAAGTAATGGAGAGAACAAAGAGAAATGAAGATAAAGAAAAGGAGAAACTTTGAAAAAAAAGCCAGGATGGAAGAGGAGAGCTGTCTGCGGTATGTATTGTTTCTCCGACTGGAAAGAAAAGATGGTTTTGTTTTGCTCCGGGGCACACAAAGTGTTGAGAAACAGGAAGCCAGGAGACCTGCCCATCCTCATGGACAGCTGGTGCCCTCCGATAGCTGGTCCCCTCTTCCTGTTAGCCACAGTACATACAATGGTTCCCACCCTAATTCAGGCCACCTGGAAAGCAGCACAAGCGGCAGCTTTCTGCAGCCTCTTTTCAGACATGCTTTCAATTAATTGGACAGCAACTGAACATGTCTGGTTTGTGTCTGAATTGTGCCCCTAGAGCATTTCTGAACAATTTGCACTGACAACTGTCTAATCTGCTGCAGTCACATTAAGAAGCAGACATGCAGTGCAGCGGTGTGCAAATGTGGCAGACATTTAAAAACTATAGTTCAACAAGAGAAAATAATGCTCTCATCCATTTGCACTAAATAATTAGTCGAAAGATGAAGTTTCACTATTACTAAGAAATTTAAATTTCCAGGTTTTAGTTTGAACAAAACAGATCATTTGAAGGCAGATTTTCAAGTGGAAAAGTTTGATTTTGTCACCAACCCAGACCTCAAAATCCAAAATGGCCACCTTGAGTATAAAACTTTGCAATAACTGCTTTGTAAACAGTTTATTTCCTTGTAATAACTGAGTAATTCACTTTCTCATACTGTAACATATTCATTAAATGAGGTGTGATAAAGATTTAATGACATACAGATCATCTGAAGGAGGGATAATAATGATAATGATTACATTTTATAACAACATTTTGTGGTATTCATTTGTTATTTATTTAGTTATTTATTTTAAACATGATATCAGTATAAAATAACAAACATAAACAAAGAATGTAAAAGACACATTTTTGTACTAAAATAATCTTAACATGCTTGAAAAGGAGTAGGAAGAAGAAGAAAAAATAAACATGTGAACTCTTACCCATAAACTCATTATGTTTTCAGGTAGACCTTCAATATTATATCAAAAAGAAAAATCTTGACATTTTGAATGAAAAGCATTTAAAATCTATCTCAGTCTTATCGGCATTGCATCTTTCTGTACATATAGTCAAAGCCTCACAAAAATAAGTACTGCTCTATAAACAGAGTTTATTCCTATTAAAATGATAATGATAGAGGGAAGGTTTGCATAGATTGCAATGTTTTGGATATCACAGATAATGATCTTTTAAAAGCCTGATTCGCTAACTCTGATTGTGGCTGATACAGATTTTTTTATTTTTTTTGCCTGAAAAGTTGCTAAATATAGTGATAAAGTTGCTAAGTTGGCAACAGTGGGGTGACTACTGTTAACCGAGCATGTACAGCTGTGACCTGGTGGGCGGGTCTGTCAGTCAGCCCTCTCTCAGAGAGCAAACAGAACAATGGCTGATCTTCAGACTCTTGCGAAGGTAAATAAGCATCTGTAGATCTGCCAAAAATGGGGGATGAATTATCAGTGCACTCCTATTAGAGGGTATAAATACCTATCCAAAAATCAAAACTGCAGAATAGCAGTTTCATATGGAAACTATTTTATAGTTTTATGTGCAGGGTAGCCTTTTTGGATTTTCAGGTATGTAATAAGCATAAATTCCCCAATTGGTATTCAGACTTGAAAGGACCACCTCTGAAAATTTCCCAAATTCAAACCTATACATTCCAATGTGGAGTAAAAATGAAATGCACAATAAAACAGCATCTCTTAACCAATCAACTGCTGCTAGAATATGTATTTTTTCCCTTGTTTTGTGACAGAAGACAATAAGCAGCTTTGTAACATTGTTTTCAATGTCTTTCAGAAAAGTAGCACATCTTATAAAAGGTTGAAACTTTTTCAGTTGCACTTTGTACTTCAGATTTTATAATAACCTAAATGTTTGGATCTCTTCAAAAAAGACAAACAAACAATCTTTAGAAGGCATATAAATATGATCATGGTTGCAACAATCCATTTTAATGCCTCTGTTGTGGAATGGATAATGCATGAGAACTGATCTGGCCAAATCTTTAGGACTAACGAGAAGGTTATATTTTAATGCAAATCTTGAAGCTTAAACTTCTCCCTGATGGATGATCCTTAAATAAAACAAAAATACAGAAGGTCTGATTTTAACGGAAAAGTTGGGAGTTCAAGTGCAAAAAAAAAACAACCTATAAATAGTCTATCAGAGGAGAAGATGGACCCATTAAAGGAGAAAGAGAGATCTGTTGGGATGCAGTGAGTGTTTGAGTGTTTCTCTCAGCGTAAAAACAAGCTGATACTATCAGAATACTGATTCACAAAACAACTCTGCAGGGGGGAGTAACTTTCAACTGCATATTTTCAGCTAATTTGATTCAAAAATAAATAATCTAACTAGTGCTCATCCTACATTAGGCATATTTTTTACAGAGCAAAATATTAGTACAGCATGCCAGTTAAACACCACAATAGAAATGCTAAAATACATTTTCATTCAGATCTTTTCTCTGCTCTCTGATTGGAATCACTGCACTCAGTGAGGCACCAGCCATCTCTCTTGAACTACAGAAAAAAATAAACTATCCTTTCTTTTCTTAGATTGTAAAAAATAATTTCATTCTCACTAAAGAAAGGGTTGAAGAGCTGATAGACAGCATTGGCATCTTCTCTTTGGATGTGAAAAGTCTATAAGAGCTGCATGCATCTTGTTCTCCCTACAGTAGAGGGCAGAAGGGCTTTCTGAAGAAGTCACGACAAGTAGGACTTGTGAGGAATGAGCCTGTGAGCCTGCACAAGCAAGAGGTAACCGTCTGAGAGGGATGAGATGAAAAAGTAACAGCTTTTATTTTAGGGTGCGAACACAGACAACTTTTGATACCACTAAATTTTATATCTTACATCTTAGATCTGTCAAATTAAAGCCAAAACTTAAAGAGTTTGGAAACATTTAGCAAATAGGATAATTTTTAGTCAACCCCTCCAAGGTATTTTCAGTATACTTCCTTATCAGACAAAATGGCAGGAAATATAATATCCATTAAGAGTAACATTTAGATTTTTATTTAATTTGCACCCTCATCCTGGCTTCTAACCTCTAAGACTCAAACAATTAACTAACACAACCTTTTAACTTTACGGCACATGAAGATTTCTGATGTTCTCTGAATAAAATGACATTTGATAAACATTGTTTACATTAGTTCAATATTATCATCTTTTAAACTTCTTTAAAACCTGGCTATATGTTTGAAGCTTAAATAAACTGCAAACATTCTTCTTTCTGCGAGAAAGTTCTTATCCAAACATTTCTTTCCTTTAGTTACTCATTCTATGTTTTCTGACAGCCTCACTGTCATTCAATCCTCTCACTATTTGTATCTCTGCTTTCAATAACTTTTTTTCACTGCAGCCAAAGACATAGAAGCATGCTAGGTAGGAAGACAGCTGTCAGTGATATCATTAAAATAGGACGAGCCTGGTTTACAATAGATGGCAGTGTTGAACTATTCTGAAGCAGACGACACAGCAAAGCGTTAAGGCTGGATATTTATGTTGGAATGTATGATTTTTCTCTCTCCTCTGCAGCTCTTTCTCTCCATCTTCTCTTTCTTTGTGGCCAATCCAGGTTCCCAGTCTGGGCTCGACTGTCAATCAGTAACAGCCTACACCTCGGTGCTGCAGCTGAGCCAGGGCCGCATCATCCCACCTGTCAATCACGGCTCTACACCTTCAATCCTTTCCATCTCTCTAAAGCAGAGTCGAACACCGCCACCCGCACCCCCTTCTCTCCTCCTTCCTTTCAAAACAACCGCCACCACAGAAGCACCAAGATACCTTTTAACTCATAAACCAATACTTATACGCATTCAATAAGACATGCAAACATTTGTTGTTGCTAAAGCTTAAAAACAGACATGAAAATGGATAAAAGGAATGCAGGACTTCATACACAGCCACATTCAAATTACTGCCTGGACTGAACGCTGTCATAATACATAATCAATATGCATACAGTGCTTGAAAACATCATTCTAATATCGTACAGTGCAAAAATATAGTGCTTAACAGTGAAGTGAGGGTTTCTACAAACATCGTTCTAACTTAAGCTGGCCATTAATATTTTCATATGAAAATCTACAGGAAAATAACTGGTTATTTTGCCGTCTGGAAGCTGGAAAAAACTTTCTTACAGAGCACTGCAGAAAAAATATTCTTGATTTGTATTTTTGATTCCAAAACATTAATAAAATGTGAATTTTTAAAATTAATTTTCATACTTTTTCATATAAATATGTTAATATGTAGTGTACATTAACAAAGTGACATAGAATTTTCAAAAATGTTGCAGTTCTCCCTTTATTATTGATTTTTATTTAAATATGAAATTTAACATCCATTAAGGAAAGAAGATACTTGCTGCAGCACAAAACTGTCCTCATTAAAATAATAAAAATAAACAAAATTCATAATATTGTGAATTATTGTGTAAGTATAATGAGATGTTCAACCTTTTGGTCATCAATGTCTGAGGGATTATCCAAACACAAAAATATTGACAGATCACAGAAATGAGGCTTTTCAGCTCCTGTAAGTGATGAGAAATGTTGTGTCCTGCTTTCAGGTAAAAGTTACTTTGACACACACCATCATCACTAGTCACATCACTCATGTCACCAAAACACACAAGACAATAACACAGGGCAACAAAGGATCAGTCTTTGGAGAAAAGAATCAGAATCAAATCCTAGGACCTTCCTGCTGGGAATCCTTTCTGTTTAGAGTTTGCACTTTCTGCATGTGCATGCATTGGTTCTCTCTGGGTACTCCAGCTTCCTGACCCAGTCAAAAAACACGACTGTTCCTTGTCCGTGTGTATGTGTGTGTGTTTCTATGGTTGTTTTTCTTGTGTGTCTGTGTTTCCCTGTGATGGCCCCCGCCTCTCGCCAAATGACCGCTGGACCCACCCACAACCATGCAAGGATAAACAGGTAGAGAAAACAACACACACACACAGAGCAATGCATCTGTATAAATGTGTAAAGAATGCATACTCTAAACATTTCACTATATGACAATTGTTACATTTTTGCTATTGATATTGCTACATTTTATTATAATTATATAAACCATCTACTGTAATCCACTTTACAACAAGTTCTAGAATATTCTATGGCAAGGCTGTCCCAAGCGCAGCCTGGAAGCCCGTTGTTTGATGCAGATGGTCAAATATTTTAGGACAACATTTTGCCATCAAAGTAATATCCAATTAAAATCAGGAAGTATTTTCTTTAATTAAACTATGCTGAACAAGATGTAATAATCTTTGCCATTACTAAACATTTGCAATTAATTTATTTTAGTATATTTTTAATCTTTCAGATAATTTTTTTTGACTAAAATATTAGTTTTAGTCCATATCACAGAAAGTTTAGACACCAATATACATGTTTAATGTATATTCCAATGAATCTTTTTCAATTATGCTCCTCAAGACACACTGCCCTGGATGTTTCAGATGTTTCCTTGGTCTAACATACTTTATTCAAATAAATGCAGTTGAGCGAGAGCCTGTTAATCAGCTATTAACTGAAATCAGGTGTGCTGAAGCAGGAAACATCTAAAACATGCAGAGTAGTGTACCTGAGGGACCAGGGCTGGGAAGCACTGCAATAAATACATTTTAACACATTAAAAAGTTAAAAACCAGGTCAAATACATGTGTTTTGAATATCAGATCTGTTCAACATTACTACATAAAGTAATCATGAGCACTCTAATCCATACATTACTACTTCACTTTTCCTATCATTAATATTGCAGAACTTGATCATTATCCTTTATCACTTGATGGCTCTAATCTTGTGTGGTGGTAGAGAAGGTAGTGAAGATGGAAGTTTGTTTACTTCTTATTTCTGATTTTAAACTATATCAACTGTGTTTATGAATAAGCTGGATTTGTTATTTCTACAGAAAATGTAAATGCTTCAGCAACTCGCTGTAATAATTGGTAGGAAGAAAAAACAATTCAATTTTGTAAACAATATTTATGTGTTTAATTGCAATATACAGTACGTAGAAGATATTAAATCTAGGCTACATGCAGATTTTAGAGTGATTATAAAGATGCTAAATATTCAACATATTTAGATAACTCTAATCATCAAGTGATAATAAAAATATCGCAGAACTCAATGGTTCTGCTTATTGATCAAAATGTTCTGTTCTTAGTAAAAGCCATTGTTTTGTTCATTCCTAACCTGACTTCAAGGCAGAGGTGCTTTGGCTCATTCCTTCTCATGTAATAAAGTGGGTCCCTTGTCTTTTCTGCCTCCTCATTATGTCCTTATGCTTGCTAAAAGAGAATTAGCTGTGGTCATTTAATCGCTCCAATAATTGCGACCCGCAATGCCAGGATAACAAGATGAATTGCAAACGCGTTGAGAACTTTTTTTTTTTTTTTTTTTTTGCAGTTTGCCCTCAACCAGCCCACGAAACATGCAAAGTTTTCTCCTTCTTGTTTGAACTTCTTCTAAAATGAGCCTTGCTCTTTGATTGCATCATGGAGCGCAGCTTTCATCAGATGCCTCATAGACTGCAAAGCAAGGCAAGATACCCAGCCGAGTGTTCAGACCACTGTGAATTAGGACATAATTAGACTAAGTTTTAAACATAAAAAAGTACAAAACAATAGCCTGCACTAATTGATGCATGACTATAGACATCAATCACACTATCTTGAAAATGCACATCTTTATTAGCTTCTACTTAAAATTAAACTATAAAATATTATGTCATATGAGAGGCAGAAAAGTCTCTGAGCTCATATTTAGTGCTCAGATCTTAGAAAGGAGAAAATGAGGCAACAAACAATACAATCCCTCTAGATAAGAATCTTATGTTCTCTTCTGTTGTTGTAATTGTGGCTCATATATGAAGATTACAATTAGCAGGCACTGGCGATCTGGTAAAATCAGATTTTTATTAGTGGTACAAGGTGGAAGTGATTAAAGAGCCTTGTGTTCAGGTTCTTAAGACTTCACAAACAAATAAAATGCTGTTCATGCTGCTTCAGGTAGTTTTTGTATTATGAGTATGTATAGTATTTAAATGCAAATTTTTGCATAAGATATATACATTTTAAATATTTAAGAATTGAATAGATTATTTTATCCTATACCTAATCACTACTCAACAGGAATAAGGACTAAAGTCTGCAACTTGGAAGAGTTGTACTTGAATCACTTGAGATTTGACTTGGACTCGACTGAAAGTTTGAGACTTGACAGATTTGTGTCATTAGAGTATCACTTCCAGTTTTTCAAAATAAAATCCCTCCTCGTTACATTTTCGCTTCTTCACTTTTTCTCATGGCTCACACTTTATTATGTAACTCAGCAACGTTTTGAACATGTTCATTAGACTTCAGGACAAACATTTTAAATGCAGATTTAAATATTGGTTTTCTAATGCTTTTTTTCAAGTCCTCTGTCTTAGATTAAGTAGAAAAAAGAACACAGGTCCAGTTTTATGCAAGATAGTATAAAGAAGCAGACAAATTGAGAATGGGATTAAGCAGACGTTAACTCTGTAATTACAAAAATATTGCTTCTTAAAAATTAAAGCATTTCTGTTTTGAATAAATTTGAAAATTTACATCAACTCTCTTCTCGATTTTATTTGACCTTTAATGCATATTTATGTTTTTAGTGAAGTAAATATTCCTTATTAAATTATTTGCCGTCTTTATACACTGTACCAAATATTCAGGAAAAGATATTATCTTCATTTGCTTACATCCAATGAATGGATGTACGCGAATGTCAAAAATGTATTGACATCATATGATATCGAAAATAGTTAATTATTGGCTGATTTTTACATTGCTCTTTATATAACTTAAAAAGTGTTAACATTTGTTAGTGAAATGAAAGATAATCAATACTTAGTTCAGCATCAAAAATAAAATTTCATTGTCAAGCTTTTGTGCATCCATCCATCCATCCAATGCAGTTTATGCAGGGTCACAGGGGAACCTGTTGCCAATGCACATCTTAATTAGTTTTGTGAAACACGGTTTATTGGCGCTAGCATCACATCATGTTTCTAAATCTGGCAAAAATGTTTACCTAACTAAAAGGTATGCATTTTAATTCTGACAATTTTTTATTTTTATTTTTTTTGTCTAGCAAAAGTGATTAAACCACAAGCATCTCTGAAATTCAATATTGTCAGTAATTGCTGGCCAACAAAGCCAGAAGGACACAATGCAATACCAGAGGTGTCTAGAGATCCCACATATACTATTGACCCTGAAAGTGACATATTTACCTGACAATAAAAGATATTCTACTTTGGACTTTAAAAAATGGTTTTTTTTTCTCAATTAAACATTCTGAGCCAATTTCAAAATGAAAGTATAAAAAAGGTACACTGAGTGCTCATGAAGAAAACTTCCAGTAGTTACAGCGGTTATTTTCAATATGAGATATTTCCTTTGAGAAGCCCCGTTTAACAGCAGCTGGAGACGAGTTATGAAACGCCAGTCCTCGCAATAAAGAAACAGATTAGGTAAATTAGCTTTTCTAATTTTTCCTACACTGAACGTTATGAAATTAGAGCACCTCAGACTGGAGTAAAAGAAATGTTTCTTTGTAATTATCATGTAAGCCACTCAAACAAATACGATTAAATTCCAACAAGGATTGGAATTTTTATTTTTAAGCCTTTATCCATCACACAATGTGAGGAATTATAACTACACCGGGTTGGAAACAATAAGGAAATGAAAACTTACAAAAACACTAATGAATATGCTTTAAAAGTGAAACTGTATAATAAATTCAAACTAAAACATTTTCTCTTGATTCGTTTACATTTTTAAAATATATTTATTTTTTAGCACAAACACTATAATCATGACAAAGAGGAGCTAAAATAATCTTCAGCATAATCAGTTTTAATCTCTTGATTTTACACCTGCGGTTTATATTTAGAATCCATACAGCTGTTCCACTGCAGTAAGTCACAACCTTTTGTTTAGCAGCATGGTTGCTTCTGAGCCACCACTAAGCACTTCCCACACTGGTCAGTATTGTTCTGATCTGCATGACAGTAACTACAAGTATTAAGCGCTTTACACAGCTGGAAGCTATAGGATTAATTCAGCATGAGGTCACTGGAAGGCACATTTACATGTTTTTCTTTTTGCAACGAGAGAGCAACTGAGTGTAAATATGGAGACTAAATGCAGAAGAAGGAGCTTAAATACATGTATCTGAGCTGAGGGCCGGGAGATAAATCGATTTGATAAATTAATCTAATTTTCTTTCATCAATTAGATTTTTTATTTTTAAGCCATATCACCCAGCCCTACTGAGCTGCAAATTGGAAAATATTAAAAAACAGAGGGTGATGGGCAAAAAACCAGACTTCTCTATTTTTGCAAGGTAAGATTCAAATAATATCATTCATTTTATTTTATAGTACTTATTTAATTTGGTGTTTCAGTTCTGCAGTTAGCAAACAGTTTGCGCTATAAGAACCATATAGAAACATACAAAAACATGATACATCACAAACTATTTCTCTTTTATTAAACATTTTGTTTGTTTACGTTCTAATTTCATACTAAACAGGGCCACAAACCTTCAAAATATTCTACTCACACATGAAATGAAACTTGGCTGAAAAGGTTAATAACAATGTAATGTTTTAAAAGGTATGCATTTTAATCAACATCAGTCCCTTAGTTTTCTTTTCTCAACGTATCGATTGGTTGAGAGGCGATGCTTTCATGGTCTTGAACCTTAATCAGGAAACTTAACCAGTAATCCTTTACAGGGTGTCAAGTTTAGTTGTTTTTTTTTTTATTATGCTACACAGAATTTTCTGCTCTTGTGCAGGTAATGTTTAAATGTAAAAATGTATTATGGAGACAGAATGAAATAACATCCTAAGAAGAGAATAGCAACAAGCCAATCAAGACATTTCATGTAAACTCCCCAAAAATATTGAGTTACTCTCATTCATTAGTTAGATACCATAAGAAACTATTAACTGTTGAAAAGTCTTGAATTATTTTGGTGTGTTTATTATCATTTTAATTAGTTGAATTTCTGACAGGATGTTGTTTTCTGAAAGCTACAAAGTTTTTCTCCTTGAAGAGTCAAGTTGTTCAAAGCTGTGACTGTAACCAGAGACTGAATCTCCAATCAGCAGATATTAAACACTAAAGTTGGTCATAAGTACATCCCTTTAACTGTTATTTATTAATAATTATCATATGCACTAGTTGGTTATGCACAGTCTTGGACAACAACACTTTCCAATTGTTTGCTTTTCTTCAACAAACTAGTAAAATTGGAATGAATTTTAAGGTGAAGGTGTTTGTGTGAACATGTGTGCAACTTAGCACACCTGAATGTGAATCGACAAAAGCTCGCAACTGACGGTGAGTCATCATCGCCATGGTGTTAAGCCTCCTGTTCCCGGGGGAACAGGGTTACCATCTCTACACCGGTGGGGATTTTTATTTTTACATTTGAAAAGCAAAGCTGAGCCCAGCTAACAACACTCCTCCACTGCATGTATCTCTGCTCTCGCTTCCTCCTCCTCCACCGGTGAGCTGCGACACACAATAACAAACGCAAACGCAGCCGACACCACTCACACATCTGGCCATTTCAGTGCACCACGTCCTTATCTATGTCTGTGTGATTTTCAATATGTTTCAGAACAAAACATGCAAATGAGATGGAGGGAACAAAATCACAAACTCAGTTAGAGCATCTGCTTTGCAGTTCATATGACAAAATGTATAACATGAAGTTCTGATGTTTCTTGAGTTCAAAACTGAGTTCAGAAACTGAAGCATAATAAACTTTTAAGATCTAAAATGAATGAGTCTATAAATCCTCAAGGTGGAAAAGAAAAGCAAGATCCAGCATACACTGAACAGGCTGAGAATTATGACTACCAACAGAAAACGTAAATATCCCTGATTATCTTTTCATGTCGGTGGAATAAATTATACAGTAAAAGAAAATGTTGTCCTCAAAGTTGATGTGTTAGGACCCAGAAAAATGGGTAAACAAGACTGTCTAGTGGTTTATTACATACATATCTACAGATCAGTCAGTGCTGACCCATGTATACTGCCAAAAATATCAACAATGCATCATAACCAGAACATGGAGCAACGTAACAAGGTGTCCTGATCTGATGAATCATGTGCTCTTTTACATCTTATGGACTCCCAGGTGCATCTGCGTCTGTCAGAAGAGAAACACATGGAACCAAGATGCACTATGGGGAGAAAAAAATCAACCAGGCAGAGACATTGTGTTTTGGCCAATGTTCTGCTGGGAAACCTTGACTCCTGCCATCTATTTAGTTATATAGCCTGTACCACCTGCTTTACCACAACAATGTCCTTGAGACTTTGAGATGTAGAGAATTTGGAAGCCAAATTCATGCTAGTAAAAAAAAAATTTATACAACCTAATATACCAATACTAGTTTGGTATTAATATACCAAACTAGTATTGGTATATTACTAGTTTGGTATAATATATGTATTAATATACCAATACCATATTGTTTACATAAGAAAAGTTTGTGCATGCGGACAACGCTGGAGGACATAAAGAATTTGAAAGGGAAAATGCGAAAATCCAGCGATTTTGAAGATTTATATCTGCCTCCCCTGACCGCACGTCACTTATATATATATATATATATATATATATATATATATATATATATATATATATATATATATATATATATAAATATATATNATACATATATATATCAAAAGCTGTTTCCAATTAAAATATAGATTTTTTTTTATGTAAACAATTTTCTAAAGTTAAAACAGCGTCTACATGAAAAAAGTTATTTGTGAAAGCGAAACCCATATATTAGACCTGTGATTAAATTTTTAGAAATAGGTTATCAGTGGTTGGGTGTGACATTGCGTCAATGCTCAAGCACATGCAGAGTAAAAGCTAGAGAAAGAGATAGCAATTTTCGCAGGGACACAGAGCAGAATGCTGTGTGGAAAAAATATTGTTTCAGAGGTAAAAATCTTTACTGAGTAAGTTCACACATTTTTTTGTTGTTTTCAGTGAGGTGTTATAGAGGTATTTTGGGAGAGTAAGAAATCAATTATTTGACTAGAAACTTGGTAAAGGAAGTAGCAGGTTAAAGAGTAAAAGTAAAAAATACAATATGTATTTTTTTTTACTTCAGCAAAAAATCATTTGAAGGAATAATGAACACCACAGACAGAGGTCTTAATGTATGTGAAGGGTAAGACTTTCTGTAAATCAACTGCTTTGCTTCACAACCTGTTTTCAACTTTGGCCTCCTACAATGTCATAAAAATCCATCTAATTGATAGATGGCGATAATAGTTATGTTGATAAATTGAATTGGGAAGATATTCACAAGATCCACATTGGCACAACAATGACTCATGAAGTGGAAAATATAAAGCTCGTAAAAGTAAAACAGCAGGAAGAGCAGCATGTAACACGTTGAATGTCTCAACAAAGAAGTCTTGACAATGAAACAGTTTCACAATTATCCAATTCAATCTAACAAACACAACATTTTAAAATTAATTTTAAAAACAGAGATGCCTGCAGTATTCTTACTGTATCTCTTTGGTCCATCTTCGAGGCAGAAGGAGAGTGTGAGGGTAGCATCTTCCTCAAAAAACTCTGTAGCAAAGGCGTCCCACCACAAACTGTCGCTTTCCTGTGAAAAGAAAAACAGAATCAAAAGTTTTAGTCTAGATTTTAAGACTAAAAACACAGTTTTTAGTTTAGATTTGTAGTCATATGATGTACCACAAAGTACCAACAGGTTTGTATTTCTTCAGTGTCGTATAGGAAACATTTACCAACTCATAATCTTCATCAAGGTTGTTGCATCCTGTTGCATTTTTATACAAATTCAATACTGATTCTTCCTAATCTAACATTTTTTGTAGTGTAATGTGACAGCTTTGTTTATTACATGAAAAAATATAAAAATCCACATTTTATATTTGAATTTATGTTCAAATTAAACAACGTGTTTGAATCACAGTTTTACAAGATTTAAATTAGTATGAAAACTGTTGGAACAGAAATGAAAAGTGTAAATCAGAAAACATATAACTCCATAAAAGACAGAACTTCCTAATTATACCTATATCCACTGCAGAGAGGTGTTTCCCCTCCCCCACATGTTGCTGAATGTTGTAATCCAGGAGGAGTTTTCCAACTATTTTCCCTTTGCTAAGAGAAAGACATCATCATCAAGGTGCTACTGTATCCAAGCAAAATATTAAGAAGTATGCACATCAATTATTTCAAAGTAACACTGATTTTAAACAAAAGCTGCCTGGCAGAAGTGTACAGTTTTAGCATATTTGTTGGCTTAATAAAACACCTACAGCAGCCCAGCTACTCGTTCAGGTAACCTGCATAATTTGTTAACTGACATAAACTTTGTCAGCTCCCAAAGTTACCTAAAAAATTACCAAGCAGTCTTCATGATTTTTTAGTCTTTGTTATATATATGTGCAATCAATATTTGTGGGTTTTATTTTTGACCAACAGTTCTGGCATTATTTTTTTATGGTATTCTGATTTACTGAGATGCTCCTGTGAGTAGCAATAAAAAAACTAATACTACTAAAAATAACACATTTCAACAGGAGTATTTCCTGTTTATTTTCTGAACTTAAAGCTATTAGAAATTTGAAGTTTGTATATTTCAAATAGTAGATTTTAAAGCCAACATACAGTAAAATATGCAGTATTTTTACTCAAGATAAACAACATATCTCCAGCTCAAGCCCTAATGTAGGTGACTGGTAATAATTTTAATAACTGTGACAGTAGCAACAATAGTATAGTAAATATCAGCTTTCGCAGTAGCATTAAGTAGAGAATGTGGGAAACTTCTGTAAAGTATTTCTAGCACTGGCTCTGGTAAATTTAATTTTTTACTATGCATCTTCTGCAGAAAAGCTCCTGATAATTCTGGCGGGATAACCCCCATGCCCCTACCTCCCTCTTCCACCAGTGACGTTAAACTGATGCTAATTTACTCTGACATGTTATGACAGATCCCCACGTTTCAGTCTGCGCAGGAGCTGAAGAATGGCAAGCACTTCCCAGATGTTGACAATTAGCGTTGTCACCATCGAGCAGTGTCAGGCCTGATGAGCGGTGACCGGAGCGCCCCACGGGTCAGCGTGTCTCATCCGCGGCAAGCCCGATGCAAAGAGGAGGGCATGTGGTGCGCAGTCCCGGAACATAACCCTAATCAAGCCGGGTAATCAATAGACGATCATGAGCTGGTGGTAAGCACGACTCAAGTGAGATTCCACAAGCGAGAGCTTTAATCACTGCAAACTCTAATTTTTTTCAGCATTAACATCTCTACTGTAAGATCTTGCACGTTTTTGGATAAATGTACAATACATTTCCACTTTTGGACAAGATAAATCTAAATGTTATGGTAAAAAGCAGCATCTTTTAACAGAAATTATTATAATTTAGTGAAGCTTATAAAACTGTATTAAGGACATATTCATAAAGTTTGATTTCCACTTTTCAGAGGTATTTCTTTAAATTAGAACCAACAAGAGACCAGCTGCAAACTATTAGGTCTGAAAGCTGAAAGCAATGCATATTTTATTTGTTTGCTTCATTAATTGGTTACAAAAATGTTGAAAATTGATTAAAATACACAAATAATAAATTAAATTTTTGCATGAACTAGCAAAAAATTAACAAATGACCTTAAGCAAAAACTTGAGCATCTGCACTCCATAGTCACTTGTTTTGTTGCCACAAACTGAGCCAAAGACATCACCTTTAAAAGGACACTATTGACCTGTAATTATAGTGCTCCCACTGGGTCAATCAGAGTAATTGCTCACCCCAACAGTGCAAAAATGCATCACTCCCCCTCAGTGTTACACAGTAAAACAAACTGATAATTGATTACATGCCAGGAGTTTGTCTGAGTGCATTCTCACTTTTAAAAAAAATTCTGAAAAATAAATTGAATCTGGTAAGCTAACGCACAGCCCCGACTATCTGTCCGCTGGGGATGAGCTGCATGCAATGCCGAGTGTTTTTGTGTGTGTGTGTCACACTGTGAGAATCAGCAGGTGTGAACAGCCAGCATGTGTGTGGTGTCATGTGAATACATCTATTTCAGAAAGACAGAGAAGAGTGGCACACCGGGACAAAAGAGACGGAGAGAGAGAGACTGAATCCGGTGCTGGTCGGCATTCAGACAGAGTTCACCTCATAATCCAGCAGCAGGAGGAGGCAGGCACTCCCGGGATTGACAGTCAAGTGAAGGGTAACCAACATGCTCACTGCACTCACACAGCAGCCCTCAACCATCCTGCTGCTGAAAAGCTGCAACTTTTGAGAAAGTCAAAACAAATTAACTTTCTTATATATTATTACAAATAATTTGTTGTCAAAATATTTTAAAGTTAGCAAGTTCACAAACTGAAAATTCTAACATACTGTACATCATATCAATGTGTCTTAAGGCCAAATTTACATTTGTTTAAAGATGAATTCACAAATGTCATGTTCAAATGTCCAAATCGGATTTGATCAGAGATATAATATCTTTTATTGCATTAGTTTGAAATAATAATAAAAAAAAAAAATTTATGTGTAGAACTATGTTTGTAACACAACAAAACAAATCTTTGCAGTAAAGCATGGTGAGCATTCTGATTTTACAGAAAAACTTAGCTGAAAGTTAAAGAACTCATACCTCAGACCTAAAAATAAAAATAACCTTTTTCACACACAAGAAAAAAGAACATAAGTAAACTGATCATAAAGTGCAGTTTAACAATAAAATGAAGGGAAATGTGTAGATCCTGTTGTAATACAAAGTGTGAAAAATGGCACCTTCTGATTTCAGAGAACCGACTAAACTAAGGCCTTATAAAATCTTTTCATTTGTTCCCCTATTCCATTCTATTCTATTCCAAATTCATTTTCCCTTTTTTCAGAATTTGATGATTTTGATTATGTAAAACCTAAAAATAAAAAGTTCTTCCTTCATTAGAAAACACACAGCATTAACACTCTAAATTACATTTTTCCTATGCAGGAATGGGCTTTAAACATAATAGAATTTAAGTTCATAATCCTACGGATATTGTTCTCCCATCAAATTTTGTCAAATTGAGCTATTCTTGGTCTTATGATGTAATATGAATTGAAGATTTAATCAAAGCTTTGTGATTAATTTCTGAACCAAACATTTTATATGTATAATTATTTATGTAAGGATCTCCAGATGTTTTCCTGAACCAAACAGAAAGCACATTTCACAGGAGTCACTGCTGGAGTTTAAGAAAGGTATCTCATAAATGCATCATGTAAATTTCACCTAATTTTAGGTCTGAATGATGACAACTGGTTACTGAATTTGTTTGTGTTACAGAAAACCTCTTTCTTTTGGTATTAGTTACATGCTACTTTCCCACAAATAGTTTTCCTTTCTCTTCCTGTTATCAATATTTTTCTGAACCAAAGCATTCCAAAAAACAATGTTGTCCACTCAAACTTAATACAGTTCATTTGGCAGCTGCCCGCTATTTGACTCAGGCCTGAGACCACCCTAAAGAAAGAGAGCATTTCACATAGAAGCAGAGATGACAACGATGTCTATTGTTTTGTCTCCATTAGCTGCGTTTGGCCCAGCAGGGTTCAGCCACAGACGATGTGGTTTTGTTTGTGTCTTTATTGAAAAGTCTCCCGATGCAGACAACAGAGGAATCTGGAAATAACCAGCAAATTTCATGCTCATGAGAAAGCTTCAGCATTCAACACAATTAAACTCCTACTGCTACTATACTGCACTAATAATCTAGCATATTGATTTACTGATTGAATAATATAATTAAAATCTAAAACGAACTCCAGTTGTAATTTTCAAGTAAACGTGCAGAATTTTGAATATTTTTACCTGAAGTTTTAAACAAACTTCAGTTATACTCATAGACTTACAGACAATTTGGAGACCAGTTAATAGTTATGTCTTTGGACTGTGTAATGAACCCGCCGTACTCAAAGAAAAGCCATGCATGCACAGGGAGAACATGCAAACTCCATGCAGAAACACCTCAGGTTGGGATTTGAGCCAGAGATCTTCTAGCTGCGATACAACACACCAACTGCACCATCAAATAGTAACCAGTAGGATTAAAAGTTTTTGAAAGGCTAAGTTTTTAAAATTCATGTATTTACCCTAATACCAAAGATCAGACCAAGCCTACAGCTGTATATGTCCCACTATAAAAACATGAAGTCCTACTTAGAATTGAGAGGCAGAGTGGAGTTGCCTCACAGCTTCTTCCTGGTGTGACACTGAGTTAGTTACAACTTGTGCAAAGCTGAGCCGCCAGACTGGCCAGATTACACTCGAGATCTAGAAGAGAGGAGAAACTGGAGGCCAGCAAAACAAGCCATGTGAAACCCACATCTGAAACTAAACCAATCTCAGAGAAGAATCACATCCTGATGCAATGAAGAGTGTAAGTAGTTTTGATTTCATTTTGTAATAAAGCTAAATATTTCCTATTTTAAAAAAGCCGTCATCACTCTCCGCTGCTAGACTCCGTTTTATTTTTATATTTCTCTGCCTCTTCTCACATCTGTCTCCCTCTCGCTGTCTCCCGTCCTCCTTGCTGCTACCCAGTGACAGACAACATCCTGCCTTCATTCACGCCCGTGGACTCTCTGACGAACCACGTGGCATGACGATGTTTGTTGTCAAAAGCAACAAATCAGGCTGACTCCAAGGGACCTTAGGTGAACTGACACAGTCGCAGCCGTGACGGCCTTGACGCCCGTCAGACGATAAGGCTCTATTGATTCAAATGAATCGCACCCCATCTGAGGGGGATTTATCAATGTGTCAATTGCCCACTAGCCAACCACAAATCACCAGCACAGGCCAGACCCAGGGGATTTACAGGGAATCAAGTGGATTGGACGGACAGCATAGTAAGGATCCTCAGTAAATAGCAACAGAGCTGAGGGTTAAGTCTTGGCATAAAGAAACATCCATACAGAATGGAAAGGCAGTCAGAGTTTCATGAAAACACTCAAACATGCCCTTAAGAGATGCATATATACACAAACAAACCGACATGCTTTCAAAGAGAACAATGCACTATAAACATGCTTGCATTCACTTTTTCCCACTGCCTCTGTTTAACATGGACCGGTTTCCCAGGAAGCTTTTGTCAGTCCGAATCTTTTTGTTATCGCCTTCAGCCCCTTGTGGCAGAAAAGCCTTCAAGAGTGTAGGCGTGTCGAGGGCCTAACCTTGCAGAATTACCAATGACTGAGGTTCTATTCAGCTTTTGAATAGTTCATAGTGCAGCTGACTGTTGTGTAAAGAAAAATGTACAGCGGCAAAAAAAAAAAAAAAAAACTGCTTCAGCTCGTTGAAGAATATAAGTTGACAATAAAAACAAAAGATTTGTGCCAAGTGACTCACTTTACAGTCTGTGTGTAATTTACAAATGGGCTTAATAGTGAAAAGCACTTCTAATCAAATCCCAAGTGCTACAAAGAAGTTTACAGAAAGTTTCTGTCCTCCATTCAGGAGAGGGATCAAACAATATGGAACTGTTTTCTTCAATCAATAACTTGCTCTCCTTAGACATTTAGTCCAGATTTTTGAAAAAATTAGTTTCACAAACCTTTTACTTGAACAACAGCAGAAATCCAAGAGAAGATAATCCAGTTGCATGCATATATAATTTACCATATAGTGGCATAATTACTCCACTTTATGTGGTGAACTGAACTGTTGTATGGAAGTAGCCAATTTTGATACTAAATACATTTGATTTTTATAGTATTTGCTTTTTTAAGCTCTGAGTAAACATGTTTTGTTCTTAAAAATATTTTGATTTTTGAAGTCCATGTCACATAAAATTTAGTCTATATCTTCTTTTCCTTTTAACAAACATTGACTGAAAAGTAACCAATTTTCCTATCAAAGTTTATATAAAAATAAAAAAGTTTATTTACCTATAAATTGAATTTTATACACCGAATAACAAATTTCACTAAATAAAATCTTATCTAGTTTTATTTTATCATTTGCAGATGGCACAAAAAGATTTAACTAATCTGTGGTCAATTACAACTTTATTCCATGAATTCTCCACATACAGTTATTTAAAACCAAACCTATGGCATTTTGCATTTACAACATTTTAAAACTAGACTATTTTTTTTTATCCTGGATTTTTTTTTAGATGTTATTCCAGAGTAATTTTCTGAATTTTCTGTCATTTTCATGTCTTAATAAAGTATGCTTATGAAAATGGTAATAAGCTAGTTTACCCATAATTTGGATAAAAAGACATTTCAATGTGGTTCCAGTTAATCCTGTGGGAACAAAATGTATAAAAGTTAATCTCCAGCATCATAAACATTCAAAGCATTTTGCTTTAAATGTTAATTTTTAATCACCTTTTTTGGGCTATGTTCACATCTTTGCAACATTCAGATCCTCAGCTAGGTGATATTACAGACTTTTGTTGCTCTTTTACTGTGGATCGTGTTAAAAGCTGTCAAAAACAGATTGTTAATGAAACCCAGATTCACTGATCAATAAAATAATGTGTAAAAGAATACGCTACAGTTTTGCAATGCACACAAAATACTAAGTATAAAAATTGTAAGTAGCAGCTCCTGCAGCTACTAAAAAATTTTATTTAATATTTATTCTTAACAAATTTGACTTTTTGAATACAATTATGGCTATTTTCCTCCATGTAATGATGCCGCTCTGTTATTTGTTTTTAATAGCTTACTTAAAAACAACCATTATTGTTTTGAAAACCCTACAGTTAATACTTGTTAGTTAAAGAATAACACAATTAGGCTGACTTGGTTTGGACTTACTGTTTTATTTTCTGGTTTTCCCAGTATGGCTGAGTGAGATGCTAAATAAATACAAAGAGACAGAGATCCCTGAGAGAATAAACCTTTACCTTATTGGCAATGTATCTTTAGTGGTGCTTAAACTGACAAAGTAAAGCAATTCCCTCCATACAGCCATTGCTGTGATCATTTCTAAGACCCAGGACACACTAATGTTAGACATCAACATGTTTATTCCCATGGGTCTAGAGTGCAGACTATACATGCTGCTGCATTTGGCTACCATACAGCCACCTGCCACGCATTATGGAAATGAAGAGAAATGAATGTAGCGGGAGAAAGTCATTGCCCTTGAACAGCCTCTACACGTTCCCCAGAAATGAACTTTATCTCTCTGGATGAAGTCACTGAAGTCCCCAAGTTTAATTTCATATCTGCCAATTTAGTTGGGCTTCTTCTTCCCTCCCATTGTCCCTCTCTTTCACTGCATCAGACTTCATGCACTGGAGTCACAGAACTGGTTCACATACGTGCCACAGAGCAACAATGTAGGAAAGGTCAGAGTAAATGCACACAAGTCGTTTGTCTGGCGTTTTAAAGAGAGAAACTCGATTCAGAACAAGCTTGAAAAATGACAGGAGACAACATTCAAGACTGCTGGCTTTCACCCAGAATGGAGCCGGATTGATTCCTACAGCAGCAATAAAGTCACTTGTGCTGCAGATACACACTGAGAAGCGACACTGACTTACTGACAGGGGATGTTTTCCTCAAGATATCAGTCAAATGTACAAAAAAAAAGTCTCTGCTCTTTCAGAAAAAAATAAATAAATCAATAAAAGTTTAATGGAAAAAAAAACGCTGGAATTACACAGTTTTGGGTTTATAATTGCAATACATTTTAAAGATCGATTATGTTTTGCTTACTTTAATTGTATAATCTTATCCAGCACATTTAGGGGGTTGAAATTATACAGTATTATTAAACAAAAGCCACGGATACATACCACAGATGTTTTTTGACCTTATTAATCATTACAGTGGCGAGCCATAGGGTTTCAGTCAGAGCCTTCAATAGAACAATGCACGTTATGAAGGACAATACAAAAACTATGCACCACATCGAGCAACAGGCATCCAATAATATGCCAAGAAATAAAAATACGTTAAGTAAGGGAACAATGCACATATCAAGCAATACATCAATGTATATATTAACAAAATACACAGGCAACAGTGCATATAATTGAACAACCAGCAATTTAACAAAACTTTTCTGTTTCCCAGTTCAGCTCAATATCCATCCATACCTGCTCAAATAGCACATTTGAATGATTAAAAGAAAAATATAAAGTAAAATTTGTATGAGAATGTAGGTTTAAATAAAAGTAACACTCACCCATTTGTAAAAAAAAAAAATCCACAGGTTGTTGTGTTCAGTGCTAGCTGTTAGCCACTCGTAGCGTTCATAGATACAGTCTTTAAAATGCCTTACAAAGTTCTTACTGGGCTATGTTAGTGAATCCAGGATTGGTGTGGACTTTCCATTTTTAGTTATTTATTTTTTTATCCGTTAAAGGGCGACTTAAAATATGCGATTTTGATAAGTCTGCAACTATATCAACCGGAGTTGAAGCAAACGCAGCTACCATTTTGTAAATACCAAGTTCACTGCAGTGACGTAGAATGCAATGGACGTTCTTTACGTACAGCTGTGACAGTGGGACACGCCGTCATTGTATGTCGATTTTGATTGGCTGATAATTATGTCAGTCATGCACGGTATTTTTTACGAAGGGGTAGCTGAATTTGTACAGCAGGTTCTGAGGCGAGCTGCTCTCCAGATGCGTTTAAGGCACTTTTAAAAGTAGGAAATTAAAGTGAAGCCTCAATAATTCCCATAAGCAGCTCGTTTGTAGAATACAATTAAATTATAGATAAAATTAAATATGATTTAAACATTACACTTTTTCTTTTCAATTTTCTAGGGCTGGCAGAGAAGGCCCTGCTGGCCCTGACAGCACACCACCAATTATTTAGCAAAAGACTAAAATTTACCAAGTGAATCCCTTTCGGCCTCTTTGACAAAACTAGTTTAGTGTTTCTCCAACCATTCCACCAGTAACTGAAATCAGTCTATTGGACCTACCAGTTAGCAGTTCAAATACTAAGAAATCAGTTGTTGTTTTTTCACCTATTTAATAAATGCAGCAGAACAAACTCATATTTTTCTAGTTTTTGTAAGTAAAATTACAATTTCTGTATTTGTTGCATTTGTGGTGAGACTGATTATTAACTGTTGAAATAAAATAAAGTTTACAAAAATAATTACAAATTTATCATGAAAAAATTGGAAATTGGAAAAATATAATTACAGGGGTAAAAGGTCAAGCTCAACTGGAAACCAATATTAACCAGTATATTTCCAGATGTTTCTTCTGAGATACAAAAGCAGTGGAAAAAACTGAAATCCATTAAACACGGATATAGTGGCACTACAAGTAAGCATTACCAACCAAATTATGGATTTTACTTGTTCATAGCCATATATTCATATGCATTACAATTTTATGTTTTGTATTTGATTTCGGGTTGCTGTCATTCGTTGACTCCTGAACAGATTCTGAAAAAAAAATTTAACTTCACAAACATGAATAAGTGAAATGTTTTCCTAACTGAAATAAGAACTAAAGACATCTGTTTAGACTCTAAAAACTCTGATGTTGAAAAATCAAAAATAATAAAATACATCAGAAACTATCTCCTTGACATATAAAAATTCAACTTTTACAACAAACAAAATTTTTTAAACATTCAGTAAGCAAAAATATCATAAAATAAGCTAAACAAAGAGACCTAGTAAAACCAGGCCTGAGAAAAGTGCCTATTTAAAGGATCCTTGAGTAATATGTAATATGAAATATGAAGATGAGTGGGGATAAAGATTCTGACTTTGACTCACTGACCACTGCAGTCCTCCGGATTGTGTTTCCCTTTTCAAAGCTAATTAGCGCACTAAACAATGAGGTTTCAGGCTGTTGGGAAGGAAGATTCAGCCATACAGGATTTCTTCAGATATTATGCTATTAGGACATTTTTAATGTAACACTGCAGATGTAGATGCTCACCTGTAACTTTACACAGTGATATTAGAAACCACATAAACAGGGATGTATTTCAAAAAGCTAAATCTGAGAAGAGACTGATGATACTGTCTGATTTTAAAAATCAGACAGTATCATCTGATACTGTCTGATGATGCTAACCAGCCCTGGTTAGAAATTAGCTCGTAAGAAAGTAAGAATTAAGAACTTTTCTGGTCAGTGGACACATCCTGCGAAAGCCAAAATAACATTGGCAACAATGTTTCGTGTGTAACTACTTTCATCTGTCAAGAAATATGAGGGATTTGGAAATGCTGGTAGCTTTAAGGTAAGGAAAGAACTTACTTTCTTTACAAGTGTTTACAAATTAGTGATTAAAAATACATTCTAACAGAGAGTAAATCAGAGCTTTATCTCAAACATCAAGTTGTACACTCTGATTATTTATTTAAATAAACTTGCAAAGAAGAGAATATGTTGTGGGGTGGAAAGTATCAGTTGTGCAAAGAAACAAAAAAATATCCAGCCATATTCTGACTTGTAAAGGAGAAAGCAAGTGACCACATTTATTGTCAAAGTTTTTTAGGTTCCGTTTGTTTACAAAAATGTAAATAAGCGTTAAATATACAAGTCCATTTTTTAATAATTTAGCATGATTAATTTTCACAGCATAACCTTTGATTTAATGTATTTTCATTATGCTTGAAATGAATAAATCATGTTTTTGTAAACTATTAATAAGATTTAGTAATGCAGTAGCTAAATCCTATGTGTACGTTTGATACAGAACATATTCCTTACATCATCCTTGCAGTGAAACTGTCCAAAGCAGTTAAGGGTTTCCACAAATGTTAGATTGTTTCAGCTTCATCTGACCTCATGAATCAAACAAGATCAATAGTGAGCATAACTCCACTGGATTAAAAATTAGTCTGATGTTCTACTACAGAGAGGCTAATTGTTGACATCACTCAAAACCCACATTTACAGTGCCAGTGTGTCCAGATGAATTTGTTTCACAAAGATAAAATAGGAAATAATTCTGGAGTCACAGCTTGCTCTAGAGACTGTAAGAAGGTAATTGATTCAGAGTCAACTCTTCTGCTGGTAAAGTTTTTAAATCAAACAATATCCTAAAACATTCGCAACACACAACATACACAATTAGCCAGTCTTCTTGGAAAGTTGAAGATCAGCTGCTGTACAACACTCACAATGACACATCACTGATGAAGATACTGAGTCACAGGTGCAACTTTTCAGCAAAGATTTAATAGAGAAGGGTGCAGTACCCATAACAATATCAGTAATGATGAAATAAATTTACAGTCTATAGTCTGTCTCCATCCTTGGTCAGAATTATGAAGCTCAGCTCATTTACATGGAAAACTCCATTAGACTCAAACAGCTGATCAGCAAAATGATGAAACAGCCAGAAAGCAGCACAAAGCAGAGCCTGGCTGCTGGTGAAATCTCCCTCGAGTAAAACTTCCCTCTCTATATTTGCTGCTTCCACTGGTAAAAATATGCAGCTGGAGTTGCACAGCTTTTTATGAGCCAAGCTGCATGCAACAATAAAACCCAATGTCATACCACTTTGGATACACCTTTTAGATTGCTAATTGTTCGATTTACGGAAATGAAGATAAACCCTTGATTAGTTAACAAAGCTGATTAGGGAGACCAAGATTAGGAAGATACAAACAATTTTATTTGTTCTTTTGTTCCTCTATCTTGTGTAATCCCAGTGAAAACCCTTTCACTGGGATTAGAAGTCTATCTCATAATTTTATGTTTTTGTTTTATTTATATTATGCAATATGACACCTGTAACATTGACCAGAACATAGCAATAGCACCATTAGCATTTTGATATAATCATTTAAACAAAGATAAAGATGTGTAGCCTCAAATGACTGTTACTGTCTCTGAGGACTTGCTCATTTTATAATTTATTATTAAACATAATGGATGAAGATTTCATTGAAAAGATTTTCGGTTTTCTTTAAGGTTTGAGCAGACAAATTAAATTTTTCACTTTTTAGTTTTTGATGGACTGTAAGGTATCCAAACTGTTTTTCAATGTGTTTTATTTCAAATAAATTTAACAAATGTTGACCATAAAAGATAATTAAAAGTCTGCCACAGGTTATATTTAGGAAGTAAATTTTAAAAGCAACAGAAAATGACAAGAATTTCCAGTTTCTTTCCAAAACTCGAAACATGGGGTATTAAAAAACATTTCGTTTGTTGGGGATTTTTTGTCATTAGGCCGAAAAAGTAGGCGAATTTGAATAACTAATTTCCCACAGTTCAAGCTTTCACTGTGCCACTCAAATATTTGCCAAACAATATGAGCACAAACTGTTTCAGATCCAAGATTTCAACCTGTGACCTCTTAGTTTCAGGACGGAGTTGTCAACCATGCCGAACAGAGAACACAACAGGACATAGACTGACTGCATGCACGTCTGTCTTCTCTGTTATCTGAGGGGCAGAGCTGCCTGGAAGGAACCATGGGAAAGAGCCAGGAAAAAGGTGGGTCCATTGTCCGAGCATCCTGCTGGATGTGACTGACGCTTGTGATTTCACCGGAGCTCTTTTCTTTTTTTATACATTTTCATGAGTTTCTGGAAACATCCTTTTCCAACATCATACATACAATGGGACACTGCTAAGAAGCACCATTTTAAAATATTTTTATATAAGGACAGAAATCATAAAATCTGTGAGGGTATGTTATTTTTTACACTAAAGCAAAAATGCCCATTTAAGAGTACATATTACTACATTACTCATTTGACAATCCAAATATTTAAAGCAGTACCACACTAAATTGTTCAGCTGTGTTAAATGAGAGCCAACAGAATCCTCAATGTAATGTACACAAACACGTCTGATTTGATCAACTACAAAAACTACTTTCCTCCTTCCAAGGTCACTTCAGAATGTCCTTATCGGGCCTTTTAGATCGAGTCAAAATAACCTCTAATTCTCATAGGAAGCTTCTGAGAATCTAACAAAAAAAGCTTTGACACTGGCATGTTATTCTACAAGAGTTTTGTCAAAAAATGTCTGATTTTTGTTTTTTAAGAAAATTTGAATTTCAAAAAGGTTTGAAATAGTCTACAATAAGTCATAATTTTAAATATTGGATTGTGAGCTAAACTTTGAATGTAAATCTTTTTGGATTCAATAAAATTGTCTCCTTTGAATATGAAAAAAAGCTCCAGTCATGAAATAGAGAGAGTAAGATGTCTCTCTACCTAAAAGCTAGTCTATTTTATTTAAGAACCAATCAAATTGTTTTTTTTATCTTTTGAATCACTGGCTTTACCATAAAACCTCTCTGATTGGCTGATAAGCACTCCTGACATCTCCTCCTCCAGATGCTTCTGAGGAGCAAAGCTAGGTTCTGACTCAAAGACAGAACTAGTAAACCAATTGGAAATTCTTGTTCAATCGGATCAGGAGAGGTGTCTAATTAACAAAGTGATAAATGTTCTTGCTTGCAACATAGAATTTGATATTTTTGTGTAAAAATCTTGTTGTTTTTCATCTGTGCACTGAACTGGTGCTCAGGGTCATTTAGTAACTTTCTTCATCCAGATCCAATTTCAAAGTGAGGATCCACCAAGACGTTCAATGACCTGTAGCAGAACTGACAGTTGCTAATCTCTGAGTGACCTCCAGGCAGACAAAACTGCTGTTGGAGCAGAAAAGTCAATAATCCTTCCTGCTAAATAAGAGATGAAGTTGATGAAGAGTTAGTAAGTAAGTCAACCACCAGATCTGACCAAGTAAGATGTTCTTTTAGATTGACCACTTGTGGTTCTGGTGTTGAAAGCTATCAAATCAGGGGTGAGTCAAAATCAGGCTATCTCCACCTGTATCCATAGAACCGCCATGAACTTCGGCGCCGTTCGCTCTTCATCACCGGTAGGCAGCATCTCCGGAAGGAAAAAGGCTGTTGTATCCATACATCATGCCATTCATTTTAAGAATGCCTATTAGCTCCTTGAAAAACAATAAAAACCCAAATATTATCATAAATCAATGAAATCCCCCCGGATGCCACGGACCGACCTTGAAAATTGGACGTTATGCTGCTAGCACTCAGCAATCGTCAAGAACTAACAAGCGGAAGTAAAGGCGCAACACAAATAATCACCCGACGGAATACGGTGCGCTAAATAGTAGAACATAATTTAACTAAGCTTACAGGCAGATAATTTACCTCAAGAAATTTTAATAATAGAGGTACCAGAATGATTCGAGGACTAGTGCAAGTTTATTTCCTCAGAAAAACCAAAAAACTCTTGCTACAAGTCATAAACCTTTCCTTTTAGTCTATAGTAGCAGTTGTAAAGTCAGCGTTAGCGTCAATTAAACTTCAGATTTTTGTGCTTCTACTTAAAAGTAAACAGGCCTTGGTTTACTTCTTCTTTTATTGATTAGTGATTATAACCATGATACGTCAAGAAAGTTTGAGTATCCCTGAACTAATTAATCTATGAACATGCCCTCATTTCTCTTTCAATTTGTGACCAAGTGAGAAAAACAAACGTTGATGGAATAATACAAAACAGCAATAATGGCAAGTCTGTTTAGATTGTAATTTACTAACATTTCTGTCCAACTTTTTCGAAGAAAGCAACAGCCTATTTACGAGGCATATGTCACATTGGTGTTACATTCTCTGTATTTTAGAAAAGAAAGAAAATCAGGTTTCACTTTTAACTCTTGACCACTTTTATACATTATCCATTCTTAGTCCAAATCTTTAATACCCATTTCACATATTAGGTCACATATTGTTTCAATTACCTATATTTATCTCTAAGCAGTAATTTTATATAATATGAAGGAAGAGCTTTAAGATCAAATAGAAAGTCAAGCAGTAGCTACAAGCTGTGTGTCTTAGTTGTTAGTTACATTTTTGTAAAATTAATAGATTAATTAAATTTTTGTATGTCAATGACTGATCATGAGTGTTTAAGCTATTTTCTAATGTGTTTCATAGAAGAATAAGACAAGATAGAAAACTTACTGTAAGACAGTAAATTGAATTTTATGTATTTCTGTCTCTATTCAGAGATTTCACACCAAAAAACAGCTTTCTAAGAAAAAAAGCAATAAACAGGCATGAGGTATTCAGCTCTGACACCAGCTTTCTGTGGATAAGGTTACTTTGTCCCTTCAAAATAATCAGTCTGCCTGCTCACCTTTTAGCACTATTATTCTTTAATTTAGCGAGGCGGATGTTGCCAGGGACTTAACGAAGAGACGCAGGATTAATGCGATTCAGTCCTTTCAGTGACTGGCCAAATTATGAAAATGCAAAATGTCTTTGTTTTTAATGTGAGAGCACTGAGCGACGTTTCACAAGCCCACAAAGGCAGACGGCTGCTCTTTGTCAATAAGCCTTGAATCATAAAAATGGAGCATATTAGAGATTCAGCTGATAAAGGAATAAATAAAAATAATGCTGTTGATTCAGTGAAGCGAAGTAAACACAACATTTTTGAAATATAGAGACTGTGTCGCTTT
This sequence comes from Alfaro cultratus, assembly GCA_903066825.1. Classification (NCBI taxonomy): domain Eukaryota; kingdom Metazoa; phylum Chordata; class Actinopteri; order Cyprinodontiformes; family Poeciliidae; genus Alfaro; species Alfaro cultratus. Next base: position 20,522 of record CAEFZX010022795.1, on the reverse strand, counting down.
TTCTTTGTTTCGCTATTTAATGTGTAGGAGGGAAAATCAGTGCACAGTATTGTGACATATTTCTTATATAGTTAAAATAATCATTAAATGGATCACTGAATGATTAAAATCAGGAATGATCCAGTTGAACAAGGATCATCAACACTACTAAGGAATGTTTGAATCTTAATTAAATTAAATTAAATTAAAATTAAAAATTAATAATTCTAAAAGAATCACAAGATGGTCCGTTCCTAAGAAAAAACACGAGTGCAAACTACCAGAGACCATGAAACTCAATCCGGTCTCCTTCTTTGACGGCTGATTTTCTTTTGCCTCTAGACGTGTGTTTTAAAAGCAAATTTCTGTATGATGTAAGCATGTCTTCCCAGGTGTCAGGTTTACATCATTGCATACTGGAGCTGTAGCCAGTAATATCAGAGCTACTGCAGTTTTTTGACTGGACGCCGATTGTGAACTTCCCAGCTGAAGACAAGAACCAGATGTTCTTGGGTGGGTGCTACAAAGCTTTTATTTCCAGTACTACGGTGATATCAGACTCAATACATGTCAGTTTTCATATGACCTACAGACAGTAAAAGCCTCCATTAAGGCCACAATATACAGTATGTCTTAGGAAGGCAGATTCTCAAACGTAAACCTCTGGCTGTGTTCTTGGTGGCTCATCTTTAATCCCTCCATGTGAACCTAACAGCACACTGCCAACTTGACCTCTACACCATAAGCCTATTCATGTCAATCTGACACTTCGCGCTGATGGGAACAGATCCACTTTGCTCCTGACAGGAACAAGGGATTTTACCATAATGAACACTCCAGTTCCCCCAGTTCCACAGAGAAGCCAATGAGTCAGGTCTGCAGGCCCATTTAAATAATGAGAATGAGACTAACTATGTGCAATAGACACAAGAATCCAATAAAAGGCCTGCCAATCATTGTTACTGATCGCATGTCTATCTGCTGAGGAGGAGTGTGACCATTAGACCCACTGTCAGCAGCAGCAGCGAAGCCTCTGAATGCAGCCTGCTGGGTATTATTGCAGCGGCTCCATTAAAATGCTTTTGTTTTCCTCCTGTTTCTCCCTCTGTGTTGTAGTTTTACTTACAGTGTTATTCTGCGTCTCCGCTCTCTGCCGCTGAATATTAATGTCCTCTATGCTAATGGCCCTGCACCAGCTGAGGTCGACCAAGCTCCTCCTCTGAATGTTAATCCGCCTTTGTACATTTGCATATGCCTAAGTGTCGAATTCCCCCACAAATCAGTGCAGCTCCCTCCAAACGCCGGAGGTCTGTACCCTTTGCGCGACAGCACCGAAACAATGTGGTCACACCGTATGCATGGCATCAAACCCACATCACAGCCTGTTTAGATTACCAGGTCAGCGCAGGTTCACGTTCACTAAAATGAAGGTAATGGGATAGCAGTTGGTCTGGCAGAGAAATACAGCCAGCCAGGTAATAAGTATGAATGGAGTAGGTAATAAGGTTGGGATAGAAACAGAACCTGAGTAATCACAGGACCAGGGTCTGCTTTAGTGGCAGCAGAGGTTTCAGTTCAAAGGTGAGCTCTGATCCCGGACAAACATGCAATCAGCTGCGCTGTTGGCTTTTATTAGGCCATATTTCCATGAAACTATGGGGCAGGTGCAAAGGTTGTTACTGAAAACAAAACACACAAGAAAAACATTTTCTGCATACTAAGGAAACTTTCCTCACTATGCAAAAATGCAGGAGTCCAACTGGCAAACCCAACAGAGCATGTCACATTAATTTACTAAGATACATTATTCTCCTTCAGTGGTCGACAGAGTTATTTTATAAGATAACAGAAATATTGAATCATTTTAATACCTAGGTTATTATTTCTTCTTGTTTGTCCTAACAAATGCAAAAAAGATTAAAATAAAGATAGAACTGCTGCTACAAATAAAAGTCTCCAGGTTCTTCAACAAACTCAAGAAAACCAAAAATGTTGCCACTTGTTAGCTTAGTCTACACATAAACCTGGTTGTGGAAATGCTATAATAAGAATATTCAGGTTACAAAGATATTTAAATATAAATCTGCTCTTTTCTGGCAGCATAAAATTTCACTGAATAATTTGTCAAATCTTTTTCCTGATCCTAATCCTGATTTAGGTTTATGCTCTAGAAGAAGCCCCCAATGAGATCATGCAAATAAATTCACATCAGTCACTATTAAATAAAACAAACTAAATAAGTAGTTGAAAAAACAGACTGGTGATTAAAGAGAGCAATTCAAATAAATATTTTGTTGACCTTTAAGTTTTCCATCACCCTATTTATTGTGACATGTATGCTGGAGTATCGTAAAATACATTTTAGATGGGCTAAAATATTTAAGGCTCACTTGGCCATCTGAAAGTTCAATTCTCTTAGTGTCTAACTTAAATCAAAAAGAAGTGCATCCTGCCATTAGTTGGAGCCATTTCAAGCAATCTATATGTTGAGGTAAGTGAACATTCATTAGCACAGACTGAGACTATGCATAGAATAACATGAGTATTAATGCTAAACTGCAGTAGCAAGGTTTACAAGATTTTTACCTTTCTCAAAATTAAGAATTTTCTGGAGGTTTTCAAAATGTTTATAGAGAGGCTGCAAGGATCAGAAATTCTAGAAGACACCCCACTAAAATCCCATGTGTTTTATTATTAGTGTAACTGAGTATAAAGATTTGCCATGTAAAAGGCTTAACAAGTATATCTGTTGTACGAGACTTAACAGCAGCTCTCAAACTATTGTGGTTTTATAGCAAAGACTCAAAGGACTTCAAGTTCAAGTTAACATTTTTCCTCTTAATCTATCTCTTAGGTTTAACTTTAATAGTCATTTTTTTCAGATATGAATGAGTCAGAATATTAAATTGTGTGACGTTTTGTTTGGCTTCTATGAAAACAAAACTGACCTGACTGACACCTTTAAGCCATAGATTTGAGCTCCTTGGCTTTAGTTGATTAAGATATTAAATACATGAATAAATAGTTACTTTGTTTGTTTCATAATGCATTTAATTTAATACCCGAAATACAGTGTTGAGCATTGCAGGGTGACTGCAGCTTGTCGCTACTATCATGGGGACAGAGGCGAGGTACAGGCTGCAGGTCCATTTAGAAAACCAACATGGAGGCAAACAGCCTCACCCATAAGGTCAATTTAGAAACAACAATTAACCAACAGTGTGTGTTTCAGGAATGTGGAAAGAAGCCTGTGTACTCAAATAAAACCCACACATGCACAGGGGAGAACATGCAAACTCCACGAAGAAATGCTTCAGTCGATGTTCGAATCAGAGCCCATATTCATCCAAAGCAGCAGCACTAACAAGCACAGAACGAAGGGAAATGCAATAAAAACAACTACCCTTATAATTCATTATTCTTTTATTTTTTGAACAAACTCCAAGAATTTTGGCTGTAGTTTCTAAGCAGACTATCAGAAACAGAAAACCAGAAGTATTGTTGACCAGTTAACATAAAACTGACTGTAAAAGTAAGCAACAGAAGGATAGATTATATGTGCAATCATTAGCACTGGCTCTGCTCTACATTTTATATCTCTCCACCCACATGCATATCAAGTTAAATAAAGACACATTTTGTTGTAAGATTAAGAAACAAACCACACTGATGTGAATATGTGTACAGTCAAATGTAAATGTCAGAACAAATAAAGAAGCTCTAATGCATTTCTCATGTCAGACAAGCAAATGCGTGTGTATTGTTGACTTCACTTTAACAACTGTCATTATTCAGTACTACAATAATCTATTTTGATATTTTGCTATAGGTGAGTCTGCTCCCACTATTGTTTGCCTGCATCAGTAGCAGAATAATTCATAGACCCACCAATGAACGTGACAACTGAGAGAATTTCAAAAAGAAGGATTAACATCACTCAACTCTTTGAGCACTTTTCCAGAAGGCGGTGCCAAACTGCAGCACAGCAAGAGAACCGATTAAAAAACGACTAATATCAACAGCAAAAGCAGTAGTCCTGAGTCATTTTAGCCTCAGCAGGTTGCCAAGTGCAGTTTGAGCTTTTTGTTGCAGCCAATAATTCCACTTCTTTCAATACATTAAGCATCTGTTTGGAAAGTTAACATTTTTGACTGGACCATTAAAATATAGCAACCAGCACAAATATATTATCTCACTGAATACTAAATTTAAACACTATTTTCACTTAGTAAACCTACTTTTTTTCTGAAAAATGCTATAGTATGCACACCTACTGTGCCTCTTCTAAGTATTCCTACACTTTAAACCCAATGCAGTCACAAACTTCAATGATTTTTGTTTTAAAACTTTCACTGGAAAGTGAGGCATAAACATGTATGCAATTCGCTTGAGTATTTTGCAGAACCATCTTTCCCCAAGTCTTTATAAATACTGCCTCTACCTCTACTTGAACATACAGAGACGATATTTTTTTTGCACTGTATCTCAAGATTAAATAGAGAGCAACATTGAAATAAAATTTCAAGTGTTTGGGGAAGATTCTCAAATAGAATTAAATAGGGACTGTGTCAACCTTTCTATTTGGTTGTATGCTTAGCGAAGCGCTTCTGCATGAAGATGAACATCTGGCCAGATCCTATGAGTTTTCCAGGTTTTCTTTCTTGATTGTCCTGCTTTTAGTTCTATCTATCAACTCTAAACAAATTTTCGGTCCCTGCTGAAGAAAAAAAACGTCCCCAAAGCATTATGTAGCCACCAGAAAGTGTCACTTTTGGGGGGTTTGTGTTCCAAATGATAAAAAGTAATAGTTTTCCATCAGGAATAGAGTTTTGTATGTACTCTGGTCTCATCTTAACTTCTCACCAATGTTTTTCTTTGTTCTCTTTTTGACTTGTTTCAAACTGCAAATTAAATTTCTAATAACCTCCTTTCAATAATAGCTTACTACTTGAAACTTGCCAAAATAAAAAATACTGAATTGCAGAATGCATGACAAATAATTACACTGTCCACATATTCTACCACCTGAGCTGTGGGCCTCTGTAGCTCATCCAGAGTCGTCTTCAACCATTTGACCCCTTAATATTCTTCCTGCCCAGTCTGTAAGATTAGGTGGGTGCCCATGTCTTGGTGGGTTTGCAGTTGTGCCATACTTTTTCCATAGACCGAACAATGCTCTGCAACATGTTCAAAGTTTGGGATCTTGCTTTTGAACAGATCTCTACTTTAAACTTCAACTTCAACAACTTTCTCCCTGACGTTTGTTCACCGATATTCTCCAACAAACTTCTGAGTCTGTTATAGAACAGCTGGATTTTGATTGAGATTAAATTATACACAGTATTTTAAATTACTTCTGAAGGCAAATTGTTGCATTGGATTTTATTTAGGGGGTTTCATAGTAAATGGGGATGAATAGAAACCAAGCTTTTTACATTTATACTTTGTAATATATTTAGTAAATAATTTGTCCTTTTCCTTATACAGTTATTAAATTGTGATGATCTATTACATAAAATCCAAATAAAACTCACTGAAGTTTGTGATTGTTTGTGATCAAATGTGAAGAGGTTTCAGGGTAGTAATACTTTTTGCAAAGCTTAAAGAAAGGAGGTCTAAAATGATCTCCTCCCAAAATGACATATGACATCTACTAAGAATTGTCCCAATTTTTAAATCTAGTTAAATGCTGGAGACTTTCATCATGGTCTACAGCAGTGATTTGCTTAGTTCATGCCACATAAATCTGCTTAAATTTCAGTTATCTAAGTTTTATTGAAGCTTATTCACACAAAAAAGACCAAAGATCCCAGAAGTCAAAACAGTATAATGCACACTAAATTGTTTTGAAATGAAACAAAAATGAATTCAGATTATGTAGCGGATAATTCTTAAATTCATGTGCCATGAGAATAAGAAGCAAAGGAAATTATCAATAATTTTTTACCTGATTAGTTTAATTATGTCAGAGAATAACAGAACAGCAATTTAATCCCAGAAGTACCGTCTATAAACTTATAGATATATTTTTGCAGATTTCTCTCTGAATACCCCAGTTGTTTGTTTGACCCTCATACTTCTACTCACATGGCCTAGTTTATAAATATGAGCTGTCTTTTAAAGTTCAGTGATGAGAAGCGGCAGACTGACTTCTCATGCACGGTCCGGTCCAGCAGCTGACCACATAAACGGCTGCAGCTTTATGTGGAAAGTATGACATGTATCCCCTCAATGTCTTAGTTAAGATTCAGGACACAAATATAGCATCTCTACAAAGTTAAGGATTTTTTCTTCACTAAATAAAGCAGTTTTAGGTAAAATTGTGGTTTGGGTTTTGCTTTCATGAGGATAATTATGATATAATTATGTTAAAAGCCTGAACCCCGCTATATGGCACATCTGGATTCAAACAAAACTCAAGGCTTTTTTTTCTCTCCTATAGGACTCAATTTTCAGTAGTCAAACAATATGCACGAAGCATATGATGTATATCCTGACTACTGAAGAAAGAAAGATAGAAAGAAAAAAGACAAAGAGGAGGCTGAAAATGAAACTAAAGCCAACAGCAACAAAAATACAAAATATATTAAAAAAATTGCTGAATTTTGCAGGTTAAAGTATTGGTTTAAATGGTAGTGCACCTAGACCAGCGCAAACGTCTGGAAACGTGTGCCTACATGTCCATGCGTCTGAGATTGTGTGCGTGGTGATTGCACTTGGTTTCTGGGTATGTGTGCTACAGGAGTTGAGGTCCACTGGGGCTCTGCATGAATAATGCAATAGACTGAGGCTGCTGCTGCTGCTGCTGCATCTCAGCAACATTGCCTTGGTCGGTCTGCTTAAAGTTGCAAGTTCCTTCTCTGGAAAGTCAGCATCATTCTGTAAGAGACTGCAGTAACGCAACTGAAGCCCGAATTTAGACAAAAATAACTGTTTCAAGGTACGATTCAGTTTCAAGCATTTTATAAAAAAAACTGACTTAAAGTATCAAATACAAAACATTTTAATTTGAATACAACATATTAAAGGCTGAAACAATATGCTGATTATTTAGTTTATAGTAGAGCTACATTACATTGCAAAAACCTGATAATGACTTGATATTGCTGAATGGCAATATTAATATGCCATCAACACAAATATTCCTTGTTTTTCTCTTTCTTTAACATCTCCACAATGTCCCCACTTGTCTTGAGCTTTGGAAAAATGTCGAGATCTATACGAAGTGTTCGCCTGGGGAGACTGAAAGTCATCCAAATTGCCAAATATTTAATTGGTAATCAGAAATTGAAAGAATGTCAAGTGAAATATGCAGTGACGGAGCATTTGAAGTATATTTCTGTTATATTTTACACTGTATAAGAAGAATATGTCGCTTTTGGCATCTTAGAATTCCTATATTTACAAATTTCCACATTCTTGTACAAGCAGAAGTTTGGACATAGAATTACATTTTAAGATTTTTATGGTGAAATCTTGAAACATGCAGAACAGGGATAATTTCAAACTAATTCAAGATTTTTACTGCTTTTTGCTTAAGATGTCCATCTCTTTTAAACTTGACATATCAGATGAACTTTTTATCTGCAGATTCACACATGTGTGATCACGGAACAGCTGCCGGAGACAGATGCTCTCCATGCAGCTCACAGTGGGATCACCAAAGGTTCAGGCTGGATGACACTGTAGCCACACACGCTTAGCGCCCAACGACTTGAAGCATCAGGAGACTGACACGAAATTAATTCGTCGCCATGTGCAATCATAAATTTGCAATCAGGACCACTTTCATTGAGGAAGTTTGGCTTAAACGGTTTGAACGGTGGATTTGCGCTTTAGCAGAAACTCTTCCATGAACTTAGAAACTCTTTTCCAAAGGTTTATGGAAATATTTTAAAGCCAGGCAATACGTAACTGTATGCAAATGAAATAGGTTACATGAGGTGATACATCTACTTTGCCTCAGTCACTGCAGCCAAGTCGGATAGTTTTTTTCGACTTCTTTATTTTAAATCCTACTCTTCAGTTTCCTCTAAGCGCACCCCTTTTAAAACATGTCTTCCATTGAAACTGTCAAATCCTGATTTCACTGGAGTTTCCCGCTTAAGGTGGATCACAGGTGACACTTGTGCAACGCAGTTTAGCACTTTAAATTGCCACATCTAATCCTCTCCTGCACTAATCATTTTACTTTGTCACTAAAAATCGTACCTATTCGTCCCAAGATTAAAATAAGTGCTGCGTGTTTGCACTGCTGTTTACTTTCACCTCAGGAATGTTTGGCACTTTGGCACCGTATCTCCTGAATGACGGACCGTCACAGCTTATCTCTCTCTCCAAACCCTACTCTTCCCTCCCTCCCTTCCGCGTCGTGGACCTTCCCAACTCTGCCTCTTCCAGTGTCCCGTTTTCGTGTGACGGCCACGTCCGGCGGACTCACCTCTGTGCGCGTCTGCAGCCGCTTGTTCATCTCGTAGATCCGATACTCGGGCTGGACCATGTAGGGCGAGTGTCTTCTGTAGAAAGGTCCGAACGGAGAGGAGTAGAACGGGTCGTGGGTTGGGTTGGACATGGTGGCTCCTGGAGAGGCGCACGGCGCGATTTCAACATCCAGCGGGCACAGCAGTGCACATGGGAGTGCGATGCTCTCCGACAAGCCCCAGTTGGAAGCAGCCGCTATCGAGGCTGAGCTGCACTCTGCAAGTTGGCCTGCCTAGTTCTCTGCTATAGCGTGGTGCGGGAGGAGGGAGGGAGGAAAGCGAGGGGGAGGCGGAGGGGGAAGCGGCGGAGTTGGGTGGGGTGGGGGGCTTGAATTGAAGGGGGGAGGAGGGAAGCCAGTTTCCTGTTCCCTCAAGACCTACTCTCAGTTTTGCACTCTTGCAAAGTTCAGTGTGTAGTGTTGCACGCGTCTCTTTCTTTGTGTGTTTTCATGTTTGTTATTGTTCAAATTTCACATGTTGGATCGAGAGTAAAAAACAAAAATGTGCCCACATTTAATTCCTATTAATATCTTCAGCATATCACATGTAAGGGAGCATAAACAGACATGAAGGCACGGCCGGATCTAGGAGGATGCTACCCTGGGTTGGGACCAATATGGTGCCCCTATTTTCTTTTGCAATTACAAAATAATAATGAACCACTTTAAAAAAAAAAAAAACTTTCCTCTATAAGAGGTTTAATTTTAGAAATGCAAGAATGAAAAAGGATTTTGTTGTGCATTTAGTAACGGATCCAAGTTCAGAGACTGGCAGAACTGAAGAGTTTTTCTAATAATGAATAGAAAAGGAAACTTAGAGGGGAATCATGGGTCATGCAGAGTAATGGAAGAATCCAGCAACGAACAATGAAATCCACTCAGTGTATATAGTGAGGCAGTGGTGGAAAATGACAAAGGAATCAGATGAACTAATCAGGGGAGAGGAGGAATAGCTGTGGCACAATACAGGCTGGGAAACTGAGGGAAAAAGACTAATTAACACAAAGGAGCTGAATTAAGAGTCAAATAAACTATAAATAAAGGTGAACAGACTAACAAGGATCTAAGACAACTGAACCCAACTGACCTAGGAATCTAAACACAAAACATAGATTTAGAAGATTCCCTTTAGTAATAATGAACATAGAAATGAGCAGAATATGACGAGACCTATATGACATAAACTAGAATGTATGTTCTTTAGACTGGGTTTTTCAAATAGAGAGAAAAATCAAGCAGAAACTGTGTCTTTCTAAAAAAAAAAGAAAAAAAAAAAGCTTCACTTATTGCATTTATTCCAAAATAGACGTAAAAATTTGTTATATTATTATCATAGTTAATTTGTACAAACACAGAAAACTATCTTTATAAATACATTTAATATGTGCAATCACTTTATGTAAAAAAGAGAAAAGGGTTTTGGTGTAAGTACCCCTTCCTTCATTAGTGAGCTGCTGTTGTCACTTTATCACAGTTTGATGAGCACTACCTGCTAGTTCTTCATTTTTCTCTGGAGCTCCTATATAAATGACTTTTTCCAGACATCTTTGATGCTTTTGTCCTAAAAAAATGTGTGGTTTTATGAAGTATATCATTTTTATTTGTGTCTTTACAATTTTTATATACTTATTTTGCTAAATTAAAAAAAAGCAAAATGCACATCTTACAACTTTCAGCTGTCCTACTAAAGGCAAACAGGTCTCCATATATTTCATACTTTAACTTCAACAGCAGAGTAGCAATACTGTCCTTTTCTCTCAGTGGGCTCACAGCATTTAAGCTGCATGAAGCATAGCAACACACCAAGTGACTCTACTGGAGAATGGAAAGTAAAACCATTCGTACACCAATCAGGCATACTTTAACGCGTATGCAATGAACTACAATGCTCTCTGAATCTTTCTATCAGAAACATTCTCTTTTTCAGAAATTTGAGGTACAGTCACTTCTGTTAAATTGGACCAAACTTCCTACCTCTGTGCATCAAGGAGCCTTAACCTTGTCCACTTGTTACTGTTCCTGCTTTTCACCACTTTGATACTGACCACTGGAGACCTTAAAAGAATTGCACTTTTGGAGATTCGTCTAACCATCACAATTTGGTTCATGTCTTAAACTGGTTCAGTTAACCATTTTTCTGCTTCTACTAAATAAATATTAAGGACTGAATTAATTTTGCTGTCACACATCCCCCCCTCTAACAAGTGTCATAAGTCACTGGTGTAATATTATCCCTGATTGGAGTAAGTGATATTTGTCAGATAAAAGAAAAAAGACTCCCACAATGTGAGGTAAGATAAAGCTCTGGATGAAGCTCAAAAAGAACAACGTGTGGGTTGACAGAAAAACAAGTCAAAGCAGTAAAAAATCTTCCTGAAGATTTATTGTCTCCTGACATGTTGATGTCCTTTTTTTACTGCGCAGGCAGTCTGACACAAATACAACCTTTGTTGAGTAATTTTCAGAGGAATCCCTTTGTGTTCTTGTGGCATCTTCTTCCCAAGTTGATATCATGGTCAAATGAAACATCTCAGTGGTGGAGGGGAGAAACACAAAGCTGTGTGTAAAATAATCTTCCAACCACTTCTTTCAGGGGTCTGCACATCTGCCTCCATCTCATCCTATCCTTTGTTTCTGACTTTATTACACTAACTCTGAACATCCTTTACTACATCAGTGAATCTCCTCCCTGGTGTTCTTCTTCTTCTCCTCTCTGGCGTCTCCATATTCCCGATCCTTTGTTATGTTAAAGTTAGCTTGTATGATCCATTTCAGACAGAATTAAGACTGTGTTGCAATGTTAAAACTGACCAGTGCTGGATGGTTTTTGCAGAGACGGTGTTCTGGTGCACAGTGGGCTGTCCATTATATGTGATAGAGTGTGAGAGTTCCTTTTTAAGAGCATTCAAAAGACCTATTGTCATAGCGACCAAGTATGACTTAGATGGAGCGCAGAAGACTCATATGGGCTTCAGTTGCAGCAAATCTATAACATGTTATTGCTATTGTGCCCCACCCAAACGCTCACTAAAACCAATAATGATCAATGTACACTCACTACTCTCACCATGCAGTAACCACCAATCCACTCTTCTCATGCAGAAGACATTTTATCCACACTCCAGGCCCCAACACATTGTAAACTGCGGAAGTAGAACTCAGAACTCAGTGATGAGGGATGAACAGGTCCAAATCGATCCAAGACACCAAAAAGAAGTTGTGGGTTTTTCAAACTGCAGCCCGTCTGCAACATGCATCAGAAAACATCTTACTGTATTCATCAAAGAGCAGAAGGAGGAAGAGTGATCAGCAGCTAGAAGAAAAGCTGTAGACAGCAAAGTGAAAGAGCAATGTGTGACTGTGTGTGGTTGGGGCAGTCATAGTGAGACTCACTGAGTTCTAGCAGTGACTGTTCAATTCCAGGAAATTCAATTCTAGGAAAGCTACTTTGGGGTTTTCCTATTGTGATCCTCACACTTTGAAACAATTTAGAGTAAGATAAGGGAACTTTCACTTCTAATTTCATACAAAAAATCGTAAAGCCAAAAGTGTCAACATTGAGTAAATGCAAAGACCTAATACAGTTTAAGGTTGTTTTGTGCATTTCTTATCTTTTGTGTTATTTATTTATTTTTTATCTCTGTTTTTATTGTCGTGCTTTAATGTCAATCTGTCGGTGGGACTAGAGATGGAAATTAGCCACTTGGCTGTAATCTCATGTATTATTCAGTAATATGTGTTGTATCATTTTGAAAAATGAACTTAAACTTGAAAATGAAAGTGGCTTCAGACTGACCATCGGAGTGGTGCACAGTTCCCTCAGCAGTGATTGAAACTGATGGTAGAGGTGCAGAAATCCCTCAGGTAGACACAGGAATTCCAAAGATCATAACTACATTATGGAAGAAATGCAGATATGATTTCAAATGTGTTGTGATCTGGGGCATTCTGGTAAGACCATTTTGAAAGGAAGCTGCTGACATGCTAGAGATCTTCTCAAGGGTCTTGTTCACGACTGAAGGAAAAAGTGGAGTGAGAGATCAATAGGCGGACTGGTGCGGCGTCTGCAGTGACGTGATGGTACTGGCCTGTCTTGATGAAGAGAGAGCTGAGCTGAAAGGTGAAGCTCTAGATTCACAAGTTGATCTACGTTTCACCCTCATCTGTGGTCACGAGCTCTGGGTTGTGACCGAATGAAGGAGACGGAGGATAGGAAATGAGTTTCCTCTGCAGGGTGTCTGGGCTCTCCGTTATATAAAGGGCGAGAAGCTAAGAGTAGAGCCACTCCTCTTAATCCTGGAAAAGTCCTTTCTATGTTTTCCTTAAGGAAAGGTAATTTTATTTATAAAGTGCATTTTCAGCAAGGTAATTCAGAGTGCTTCGCATGATTAGAAGGAAAATAAAACAACAAACAAACAAAAAACATTCCATTGAAGTGTCCGAGTCAGGAAAAATGTTGACAGGTTGAAAAACAGGCAACACTTTAGGATGTTTCAGTTGTTATTAATCAAAGGCAGCTCTAAACAGGTGGAGTTTTAGCCATGATTTAAAAGAACTCAGTGTTTCAGTAGATTTCAAGTTTTCTGGAAGTTTGTTCCAGATTATAGAAACATAAAAATTGAATCCTAGTTTGGTTCTGATTCTGGGGATGCAGAGCAGACCAGTACCAGAAGTTCTGATAGATCTGCAAGCTTGATATGACAACAGCAGATCTTTAATGTACTGTGATTTATAAAATAATTAAAAGTATTTTAAATTCTATTCTCCAGGCTACAGAAAATCAGTTTAAGGACTTTTTTAGAACTGGGGTGATGTGCTCTATGTTCCTGGTTTTAGTGAGAATGTGAGCAGCAGCATTCTGGATCAGATGCAGATGTCTGATTAACTTTTAAGGCAGACCTGGGAAGAAACTGTTGCAATAATCAGCTCAACTAAAGATAGACAATGGATGAGTTTCTCAATATCTTATCGGGATATTTAATTCTGGAAATGTTCTTCAGGTGACAGAAGGTCGACTTTGTAATTGTCTTTATATATTTCTGATGTTTCAGGTCTCAGACCAACTCAGATATATTTTCTTTGGTTGCATAATGCTTAGTGAATTCTTAATCCAGTGCTAAGGGGTCGAAACTATACATATATTTTGTGTTTTCAAATTAAGACATTTTAAAAACTGTAAAATAGCATTTAAAGGTTGGAAAAAGTCATTATGATTTCCAAAGTAAGATAAGATAAGATAAGATAAGATAAGATAAGATAAGATAGGATAGGATAAGATATGATAAGATAAGATAAGATAAGATAAGATAAGACAAAATTTTATTGTCATTGTCACATGAACAACAAAATTTGAGAAATGCCATCAGTCAGTGCAAAAAAAAGATAAATTTACATCTTTAACTTTTCAGATGCTTTTTCAGTCTCAGATTAATATTATAGAAATTATAGTTAATGATAATGATATTTGTTTCTGTAATATGAGACAGTGAAGCAGTATCACACATTTTAAAGTGAGAATTAATTTCAACTTTTGAAAATGTATATTTAGAAGCTGTGTTGATAAAACTAACATTTCTTGCAGACAGAGCAGAGTTTAGTGGCATCTAGAGGTGAAGTTGCAGGCTTCAACTAACTGCACTTTCTAAATCTGAAAGCACACCAGAGGTTGTGCTTTGTGACTAAACACTAAAATGCAACACAAATACAAAGCAGCCAGTGGAGTCGGTGTTTGGCTAGTGCATTGGGGTCTTTGCACAAACCTGCTGATGCAACATGGAGGAGGAAGAGAACACATTTTATCTGCAGAAAAACAGCAACAGAGTTTGTTTTTGTTTACGCTGTCAAAAATAAAAGTACAAGTATGATTTATTTATTATATTTTTCCAATAAATTAAGATATTAACTGGAATTACAATTACAAATGTAAACACATACATTACATTTACTGACTTATTTCAACATGAAAACCTGATCTTAAAAAAATCCTGACCCCCTTTTGCTTTGAGCTATGAGGAATAAATCTCTGAAGACCTGACGATAACACACAGATGCTGAACCACCCGGCTAACGAGCCTGCATACACAAACTGGGTTTATGTGAGAAATGAGTTCTTAATACTGTATTGATTGTGTTGCCTCTGGTCACTGCTGCTAATGATGGAGTCTTTGTACCTGGCTAGTTATGCACCATAATTTGTGATTAAAGGAAGATGAGGGAACATTTGCTTCTCTGACTGCAGCAGTGAGAGAACACATCCTGCAGTGTCACTCTACATCAACATTCCAAATGTGTGTTTGAATCATGTCAGATTTTTGGTGTTTAATTCAGTGGCTGAGCAGAAATATTTCTTACTTTTCTGCTTTTTAAAGGCAGTCTCCCACTGTCAACAAATAGTGACAGTGCTTGGAAAATTATGCCCTGATATGTGGTTATTCAAGAAGTAAAGTGACGGAAAATAAAATATCACTCTTATGAGAAATACTATGATGGTGCTTTTTAATGGCATCAATAAAACATAATTTTTAACATTGTTTAGAACTTCAGCATAAAACTCCTGATGTGATGGTCTCCATTTCTTCTGTATCTTTCTTTCAGTGCTCTACTTTGCTGAAGAATTTTGTCTCTGAAAGAAAGGAAGAAAGAAAGAAACCGAGAAAAAAAAGACAGAACAAGAGAAAGAAGGAAAAAAAATTTTTTTTGGTGGAACAATAAGTGCAGCAATTTCTGGTTCTGCTGTATATTTCTGGTGTAACTGTTACAATGATCTTAGGACAAAAAATATTTCTCAATTTAGATTATTTTACAATTACATGAGCCATTAAGTTGTACAGTTTATGCCAACATGTGAAGCATTTTTAATTACTAATACCAAAAAGAAAATTGTCTCAAATGATTTTATGTAACAAAACTGTAACGTCTAGTTACTGTATTCAGTTTTATTACATTTGCATCATCTGATGGTGGATTTCTAACTGTTCACACTACATATACAATACAGGTAGGAAATCTGATGTTAATGACCAGGAATCAAGAAGAACTGACGATGCATTTGTTTCTTAATAGAGTCTTATTTCTCACTGAAATATTTAAACCACGACCTGAATCAGGAGTCAAATGATAGAGGCAGAATAAGGATTAAGGACATGGATAAAAACAGGAACTGGGATCTAGACTAAATGTTTTAAATGTAAAGTTGTATTGTTGTTGTTTTGTCTTATATTGAAAGAAACACGGCAAGAGATGCTGTTACTTTTGTTGATCTAGACATGACAGAGCAGCGCTTCAAGTCTTGGATTTAATCGTTGATGCATGAACTGTTGCTAATGCTGCCAATTTGATGATTTCATGAGAAAAAAATGAAACTGAAAGCAAATAACTTAATCTATTTACTTATTGTTGTACCCATTAATCATCTAAACAAGAGCAATCAGAATGGTTCCTTTTGTTACTGTGGCATATTTTTTACTTAAACCAATAATGCTTATATTTATTTCTTTATTTAGAGACAAATTAAATGTTATTTGATTGATAACATAGATTGATATAATCCAGTATACTTTATATTTGAAATTGTGGATTTTAAATTTGGTTAGGATGTTTAATCCCATTTTCGCATCACCAAATTTCTATTACCCTAGTTAAATAGGATTTTCTTGAATCCTCAAATCAAGATGTGGTAATACATTCCTGCTAAACACACAGCCATAAATAGAAAATATGTAATTTTGAACAATTAGGCAATTATTTCTTTTTGCAGCATATTTAGTTTCTATGCAACACAAATGATCTTGCATAGTTCCAACACTATATCCAATAAACATGACTTTGTAACACATTCCACATATATAATCTTTACCAGACATGTCAATCTTGTGATTGACTGTGACAGTATGTGTACCTAATATGGAAAATGTCCATACCGGACACAGCAAAGAGCAGTGAAAACCTTTTTGTGGCACAGTGATTAAGATTTTCTCCATGCTCTCCACCGTGACAGATCAGGCCTGGGCTGAAAAAGTGGCCAGAAGAATCTAAAAATAAACAGACTCTCAGACCGACTGTAACGATGCAACCGAATCTCACATTAACTGCACACACTGGGAATTAATGAACAGCATTTATGAAGTCTGACTTTTAATCCAAAATGGCTGAACGGGGGGAAAGCAGTCTGAATCGAGTGAGATAAAAGTTGTAATCCAAACGCCTCAGGCATCCGGTCGGGTAATTAAAAAAAAAGTTTGAAAAATCTATTAATAAACCGTTAATTAAAAACTACATTTTTAATATCTCAAGACCTTTTCAATTGACATTTCTAACAGGATTTACTTGCTTGCCTAAAGCGCTTACTGCTTGAGTGTAGCTGCAATACAGTACATTGAAGTGAACAGCTCATTGTAGGTCTGAAGTAAAGCCCTGACCATGCTAGAATGTGATCTATGATTTGTTTTTATTTTTTTTAAATCACAATATCAGGTTCAAACTTAAACAACCAATAGTTATACGTTGGGTTATCTGTCTAAGACCTAACAACAAGCAGAAACAATACATATCTAATAATAATACACCTTTTTTTTTTTTTTGAAATATTTGGCATTTTAGGAATAGATACTGAGTAACATAGTGTTCATCAAGTATGGGGGAAAAACAAATTTCTCTAGGAATCTTAGGAATTAATCATCCTTTGACAGAGCCAGAAAAAGGCTGCACAGGACCCTGGGCAGAATTTTATTTGGGAACCACCTCCAGGTAAGATAACTGACCACCAAACATCAATATCTCTTCCTATGTCGTCCAGGCTTGATGTTTATGCATTTATTTGAATGCTGGTTTTACCACAGCTTAACTTAATGATGACTTTGACTAATGGGCCAACAGCAAATTCAGATTTTATGAGAAGTTAATATTTTACTTGGTAAAACCACGCCAACTCTCCTAACATTTAAAGGGATGACATTTTCCCAGAGGCTGAATTTACCAGTTCCAGAAAGAAAGTTTTAACATAGAAGGTTTGCAAAACCCTAAAACTTATGTCATGGTTATGACTGTTAACTTTTCTGTTCTGTTATTACTAATAACTAATTAATTAGTAATTTTTATTTTATTGACAATTACATAAGAGCGACAATAAATTGTGTACTTAAATTAATCAACAACGTTGAGCAGCATAGTTGCAATTCTTATAACTGGTGGATTGAGGTAAATATTTGATAACACAAATGGCAGCTAATAATGTGTCAGGTTGCACTGTGTCTTGGCATTTTAACTTCCCAAGCTGCATTTTCTTTCAAATACTTTAAATATAATCTATGAAATATGTTCCACAAAAAAACTGCAAGTAGATGACTTTGTAAATACTGAACCATGTCCAGTGTGTTAGTTTCAATTTAAAGCATTGCTTGTGCATGTAAGTCTAAGACTTTATGCAGCAATAGATTTAAAACAAAAAAGGTTCTAATGTTTATAATAGCTTTTATAATTAAATTCCAAAGTTAGTAAAATCTTCTGATGTCCATCTTTGATTGAGTTAATCACACAAATTTAGGAGAAGGCTGCTCCAATGGCTCCACATGAGTCACACAAGAAGCAAGAACAAGACGGTTAATGGTGAGTAAATGTTTTCAGATTCGTGTTTGGGATTTTTTTAAATCATTCACATGGTTCCTTTCTTCTGCTGCTCCTGCTTTACTTCCCAATCTGTGTCCTCATGCAGGAGTTCACTGAGCTTTTTCAAGGGGAACATCGCTACTGTTTAAATTCAAATGAGCTTAAGACGATTCTGAGGTATTCAACAATTCTGCATTTCCTCAAACTGTCTATAGTACCTCCTTCGTTAGCTTTTTTCCAGAAAATAAATAAAAAAGCAGCTCCCTGTGACCACCCCCACACACCGCCACTCACACACTTTACAGCCCACTTTCCTCTCTTCCACAATATATTCTTCCGACAGGTGTGGAAGCTCCTTCAGTCAAATGCAAAGTGACAAAATCTGATTTTGCTCTACATTTTACCATCCAGATCCAACCAGAAAT
Source organism: Alfaro cultratus (assembly GCA_903066825.1). Lineage (NCBI taxonomy): Eukaryota > Metazoa > Chordata > Actinopteri > Cyprinodontiformes > Poeciliidae > Alfaro > Alfaro cultratus. The sequence goes on along the minus strand of CAEFZX010022795.1, from coordinate 2,036 downwards.
ATTTGATTGTAGTCTTGATAAACAGAACATCAAGATTTCTGAAAGTCTTTTAATGTCTTTTTCAAAATGTTCAGCTTTTCATACATATTTACAACAGTCCTTCTACCCAACCAACACAACAACCACTGCAGTTTATTGACTTAAGATTTAAACAAAATGAGGAGCATGGACAAGCAGAGAACAAAAGGTGCTATTATTCTAGAATTTCACAGCTTATGGATACTGACTACTATCGTTTTTCAGTTCAGCGTTTTAAATAATAATAAAGACAGATAAAACAAAACTGAGTGAAAGATACCTTTTGCTTAGTTTAACAGCCAAAAGTCATGTCTGTAAGTAAAAGAGAATAAATCAAATGCAGTATTGGATAAATTTATGATCCAAGATGTTTCTGTGCTGTGTGTCTTTAAGAATCACGTTGTTGGTACCAGTTTATAATTTCAACCTCCATTGGAAACAAAGTATAACATTTAATGGATTCAGTTCAAGTACCTTTTAACGTTCCTCACATTTGTCATTTTTACACTGAGAATGTTTTTCTTATTGAAACAAACTGTTGATTAGTTTGAAGACAAGGACAAAACTAGATTGTAAAACATTTTGACAGTAAGTTTCTTCATTAAATAACAGCTTTGTCCTGAACAAAACCAGCCTCACAAAACTGTTTATCAGTATACAGTACAAAACTGAATGAAATTTACATATAAAACCAGAATGGTTTATGGAACAGATGGCAGAAGATGATCTAATGCAAAATTTTAAAATAAGTAAAGCTATTTTCATCTTTAACCAGTAAATACATCTTATTATATAGCTGTAATAAGATATTTTCTTATTTTGTTTCATAAATTTTTTGTAATTTATGAATCAAAAACAACTTAAATGACAAATACTCGTACAGAAGCTCTGATTTGTACATTCTTAGATCTTCCATTGGATGTGTTGTCACTGACATATAATACCAACATTAGTTATCACATTTTATGCACTCCAAAAAACACTCATCTATAAAGAACAGTTATTTATTTCCTAATGCAAAGAAAAAGGAGGACATAAACGCAGAAATATGAAGACAGCAAGCAAGTAGGAGTCAAAACTTCATATTCATCAATGAGAAAAATTATAATAGAAAAACTTGTTGCACAAAACAGAAATCCATCAAAGGAGCTAAATCTTCAAACCGATAAGAAAGTACTCTTAAACAAGCACAAACAGAGACAATGAACGAAGGAAAGCCAGAGAGCTTTAGTACAAACTGCAAGAAATGATTAAGTGCATTGACAGATGTGGGTGTTGAGAAGTAGGTGATAACAATATAATCTAGAAATAAGAAGATAAATATCTAGGTTTCCACGTCTGTGTACAGAAATTCAACAAAGGCAACATGCAGGAAAGCAGACAAATATAGAAAACAGTTCTGATGAATGGAAATAAAATCCTCATATAGCAGTACATGAATTTGCAAATGAAACCACACACAATGAGAGGTGATTAAATCTTGCCAATCATAGATGAGTTTGACAATGTTCTTAAGAGCAATGAAATTCTCCAGAAATGTTACATTATCAAACAGGTTGTGAGATTTCTGACTCATTAGAGAGTAGCAGCGACATTGTGTCAGAATAATGAAGATGTGTCACACTCTTATTTTCAAATGCAAACTCATGAAAGTGCAGAAGATGAGTTTGTAAAGTAGCTGCTGCATTCTGTTTTAAAATAAAAACAATTCTGCCTGTGTTTTTGTAATTGAAAAACATAACACTTCATTGTATTCTTTGTTTCACTAGTTATAAAATAAATCTTTTGTTAGCTTTGCTCTTTTATTGAAGTAATCTGCCAGAATTAAGCTAGGTTTTATTTCTTTCTTGAGTTTCAGGACAAACACAGGATAAACCACCATGCACACACACACACACACACACACACCTACACACACCTACACACACACACACACACACCCCCACACACACACACACACACACACACACACACACACACACACACACACACACACACACACACACACACACACACAC